>JAPKLX010000758.1:156-47754 GCA_026898415.1 Leonotis leonurus
CCCCCCCCCCCCCCCATACACCAAACCTTGCTCTTTCGGGACCAACACTTCTTGTTGATTATAGCCTTTAGCTACTAATCTGGCTTTGTTTTTGACTACTTCACCATTTTCATCTCGTTTATTTTTTAATACCCATTTTCCACCTATCACTCCTTGGTGTTTGGGTCTATCCACGAGATACCAGACTTCATTTCTTTTGAACTCATTAAGTTCTTCTGGAATTAGATTTCCTGATTGATCATTGTCTGCAATGACTGTTTCATTGCTTTCAACGGGTGATCTGTTTTCATCTAGTTCAGGTTGGATTGTTTCCCCTTGCTGTATAACTTCTTCAGCAATTGGTGGAGTGTTGATCTCTTCATCAACATTCTTTGAATTCCAAATAAGAATATCTTCAAGTAGTAATTCATTCATCTTTCTCGTAGTTACCTGGTTCTCTGTCTGTTTATTATCTAGTGATTTGTACTCAACAATAGACTCATCAAAAACAACATGAGGTGTTACCTCTACAATATAAGAGTTCTTATTGTAGACTCGATATGCTTTACTGACATCATAATATCCTAAGAATATTCTAGGGTCAGTTTTGCTATCAAAAGTCCTCAATTGAGATTTCCCATTATTATGTATGTAACACAAACAACCAAAAGTGCGAAAATAAGAGATCTTAGGCTTTCTGTTGTTCCAGATCTCATACGGAGTCTTTCCATGTCTGAGTGTAATTGATGATCTGTTCTGAGTATAACAGGCTGTGTAGACAGCTTCTGTCCAGAACTTCTTGGGTAGATTGGTAGCATTTAGCATAGTAGGAGTTGCTTCTTTAAGTGATCTGTTTCTCCTTTCAACAAATCCACTCTGTTGAGGAGTTCTAGCAGCTGAAGTTTGATGAGTTATTCCCATCTTGTTGCAGTATGCTTCAATCTTCTGGTTGAGAAATTCTGTTCCTCGATCTGTTCTGATAGAAGTTTCGCTCATTTCTTTCTGATAGAAGTAGGCTAGTGTCTCTTTCTTATTTAACAGAAAGATGACCCAAGTGAACCTTGAGTAGTCATCTATGATTATTAAGGTGTATTTTCTCTCATTTATGCTTAGTGGTTTTACCGGTCCAAACAGATCCAGATGCAAAAGCTCCAGTATTCTTGATGTTGAGTGTGCTGTTTTGCTTGTAAAGGATGATCTAGTTTGCTTCCCAGCTTGACAAGCATCACATATATAATCTTTATCATATACTTGATCTGGTAGTCCTTCTACTAATTTTTCTTTGGCAATCCTGTTGATTGACTTGAAATTTAGGTGACTTAATCTCTTGTGCCATAACCTGCTTGTTTCTGATACAGTTTTAGTGATTAAGCAGGTCTCGATCTGGTTTGTCCACTGGACAATATATAGCCTATCCTGCAATTTTCCGGTAAGGAGTATTTCATCTCCTTCCTTATTCTTCACAAAACAATTATTAGTATCAAAAACGATCTGATTACCATTAGCACAGAATTGACTTACTTAAACAGATTGTGACTAAGACCCTCAACATATGATACATTTGTGATGGTGGTCTTGCCAACTTTGATGTTTCCATATCCTTTGGTGTATCCTTTTGAGTTACATCCAAAGGTGACCTGAGGTCCTAGTTTTTCAACGTAATATGATAATAGATTTTTATCACATGTCATGTGCTTCGAACATCCACTATCTATTATCCAGATTGCTCCTCTAGCTATCTTGTTTCTTCTTGTAGTCTTCTGGTCCTGCAATTAATTCAACTTAACTACCCTTCAACGTTTGGGTGCTTGGTTATGAGCAAATGTTCCCTTTCGAATCCAGAACATTTTTGGGTTAGGAACAGATATATAGCAAGTAATAATGTTCCCATCATTATCAACTTTAGACAGAGAATGAAGTATAGATGGATGATGTCTCTCAATTCCATCATTCTTCAATCCTTTATTAATGGGTAATGTCCTGTTGACATTTCTTGTCTTGTTGACATTATTGTTGGGTAATGTCCTGTTGACATTCTTTTTATGAACACGATCTGTTTCTGTGTAGTGAGCTGGTTGACCCTTTGTTTGGGTGTATTGTCTGTACCCAGTCTTTTTTACCATCATCTTCTGGGGTTGATTTTTCTTGTTCCTTAGACCTATTACTTGGTCTGGTATTTGCTTTCTTTCTGGTACAAAGTTTATGGTTCCCGAAGATTTTTCTAAGTGACCTGGATACCCTAGACCAGATGTGCCTTTTTGCTGCAGATTGATAAGCAGCTTGGCACGTTCATCACTTTTGTAGATCATCTCTTTGCCTTTCTTTATTTTATCTTCAGCTACGTTGTTTCTATTGATGAGATCTTTGATCTTAGAGTTCAATGAGTGAATCTCTCCATCTTTTCCCTTGATCTGTTTTTCCAGATCAGCTATTTGGGCAACGAATTGGGTGTTAGTTGTGCTCAGTATCTGTTCTGATTTCTTTAGCCTATCATTTTCTTCTATGACTTCTCTAAAAAGTCTTTTGATGCTCGGATAACTCTTGAACATCTCATTTACTTCTTCCCATGAGTAATCAGATTGATCTTCAACTTCCTGTTCCAGATCATTATCATTTGAAGAATTTGAATTGCAAGAATTTACCTCGATCTCATCCAGACCGTTGTCTAGTCCCACATAGCATTCATCCCAGCCTTCTTCGTCATTAGCAAAGAATGCTTCATCATTCTCGGATGAGCTGTCTGAAAAATGACTCGAGCTACTTGAATCTTGTTCAGCTAGCATGGCCTTGCGCTCATATTTGAGTTTTCGATCTCTTTTAGCTCTCAATTCTTCTCTTTGGCTTTTGGATAGATCAGGACACTCTGTTTTGAAGTGACCTGTTCTGCCACAGCCAAAGCAGGTGTAATCTGCTGAATTAGATGATTTTGAGGTTTTACCTGTCACGTTTCTTGTAGAAGTTTTTCTTGTTAACTTTGTAGAAACGTCCATATTTCTTCGATCTGATCTCCATCTTGTCCATGCGTTTGGCTATCATTGCAAACTCTTTAAACAATTTATCATAACCTTTCTCTTCATCTGGAATAGAAGGTTCAGTAGGTTCATCTGGTTTGCTCTTCGCTTTGAAGGCTACTTCTTTGTACTTCTTCGAGCTTCTTTCTGCCTTTTTGGACAGATGATCTGGTCCACGAATTCTTTGAATATCACATTCATGGCCTTCAAGATGATCAAATAAAGCTTCAGTAGATAGTTCATTGAAGTCTGCACGAAGAGGTTGCATTGCAGCATATATCTCCCAGCTAGGTGGAAGTCCTCTGAGTACTTTCATGTTCTTTTCTCTTTGAGTATATTTGTTCTTATTGAACGCTGATATCTCAAGGAGGATTCCAGTGAATCTCATCTTCATTTGCTCTATGGTCTCGCCTGGTTTCATCTTGAATTCATCATATTTGTTGCAGGCAAGAGACAGCTTGTTCTCAATCATGACTTCAAATCCTAGACACAAGTCTCTTAGGGCTTCCCACATCTCTTTGGCAGTATCCAGATCTTGGATTTTGGCCAGATGTATCCCTTTGACTGTGATGGATATGATCCCTTTAACAAAGTCATCTAGATTGGCTTCGCGGCGTTCCTCTGCAGTATATTTCCTTGGATCTTTAGGAAAAGTCTGTGTAGTAACACCAGTTGAGTTGGTTACCGTCACTTCTTCAGTGATCTGTAGTGGGCCATCTTCGATAACTTTCCACATCAGATAGTGATGAGCTTTGAGTGCCATTTTAATTTTGAAGCTCCATTCTCTCTATCCTTGGATGGAGAATTCTTCACAAGCTCTAACAACAAATGATTCCATAGCAGATAGTATGCACGTGAATGAAAATAGATTTTCATAGATCTATTCAAGTTGACCACGCAGGTGTTAACCTTGTGAAACAAAAACAATGGTCGTTTGAACCACTGCTCCGATATCACTTGTTTGTCCCGAAAGAGCAAGGTTTGGTGTATGGGGGGGGGGGAATATACCAAATACAAACTTTTCAATTTACTTGTTAAAAAATTAGAGAGTTCGAGCTATTCTTAAATAAGAAATTGCTCGGCAGATGACTAACCAGATTGATCAGCAGATCGATATCAGATTAGTCCAAGTAGATTGCTCTCTAGTGTAAACACTTAGACAATAATAAGAGTGATCTTATTATTTTCTAAGTATTGTGTGTGCGGAAAAATGGTGGATTTAGTTAATGCTCTTGTTTAGAAAACCTTAAGGATTAATCATATTGTTAAGCAGATTGATTGAGATGCAGATTATATGATAGTGTAGAAGGTTAGAATAATAAACAACTGAAAGTAAAGATGCAGAAATATAAAGAACACAGTTGTTTAACGTGGTTCGGGAAATCCCTACGTCCACGATCTGGTCAAAACTAGACCAGATTATCCACTACTAGAGAGATACTTATGCACGAAGTATCAATCAAGGCTAGAGAGATACTTATGTACGAAGTAAGGGTCGTGTCCCTTTACAACAGATTACCTGTTATCACTAGAAATCTACTAGCTAACAGGGTGATCTCATTCCTCTCGATAAGACAGACTTGAATCGAGGTTGGGTTGGTGTTATGTAGAATCACAGATTGTTTGAAGCTCTTAATCTGGTTCAGAGATTGCTTGAGAGTATGTTGTCAATATAGCTCGCGTGTGTATCTTCCAGATTTTGAACTTCATTTATATAGGCATTGAATTAAAAATTCTAGCCGTTGTTAATTGGCGTGAGATTGATTGTAGATTGCCAATCAATGATATCCATCATATCTGTTCTTGCCTTGTAGAAACGTTGACTCAATCTTCTAAGTATGGAAAGCAGATCGCTAACGGTTACTTTCCTTCCTTAAGTCAATCGTGGATTCTCTTTCCAAACCCTATTGGATGGGTTTAAAAAATGATGGGGCAAGAGGATATGATGTGTAGGATGATGTCATCTGGGTTGTTTGATGACTCTATCGATCTGGTGCTTCGCTGTGATCATTGATCTGGTCGGTGATCTGGTCGCTGTCTGTTACTGCTGATCGATTTCTTCTTGGCTTGAAATCTTGGCCTTCATCCTATACAATTTATAGAAATGACTTCTATAGGAATAATTCCTTTACATGCTAAGTCATCTCCTAATCTGTTCTCTATCAGAATTCACTTTATATGTAGTGATCTGTTAACACGTAGAACAGTTTAACTCTAAAGAGACTAAGTGTGTTTCGAGAGATAATCATCAAAACTAAAATATTTTAGGGTTCCCAACAGGAACAGATCGTTATACAAATGATATGTCCCTATTTCCTGCAGCTAGCTGTCATCTATACTTATCATGGTTTTTTATGTTTTTCTTTCTAGAATAGATTTTATCCGATCACAAATGTAAAAAGGAAAGTTTGAAATTTCAAACTTACTTATAGGAATGATATGTGTCTTTCTAAGAATAGTTTGAACAGCTGCAAATAGAACAGATGGTTAGAAAACCATATGTCCTATAAATCTAGTTGTTCTCGTTTATAGGATCAATAAAGACTTGAATCATCTCAAGCAAACGATCTTGGAGCAAACAGATCGTTATTCACAAAATCAAGCAGCCCGCTGTCAAAACCAGCAGATCATTTTCTTAAACGATCTGTCATAATTTATGTTGCTACAAAACATCAAGATGGTATCAAGTATGAAGAAGTATAATCAAAGTATTAATTTGGTATCAAACAAATTAATACTTGATGGACAACTCGATATGCAGATCGTAGGAAACGATCTGTTAGAAGGAGTCAAGCTCGCTATCCCTCACGATAACTACGGTGGACTACCGACATACATAAATTTATCATAAGTCAACCATTCAATGTGTTGTCACATCAAATGAGATATTTTAAGGAATGAAGTACAATGATATAATATTTATTGTACGATGAATCATCATTGGAATGACAAACACTAGGAAATCACGTGATAGGTGGTTAGAACACGCAATGCAGGCGGCGCGTGCTTCTACAAAACGTGCCATGCATTTAATGCAAAGTAGAAGGACTCTTCATCTTCACCAACGGCTAGTTTCTGCAATGGAGTCTATCAATACCACCATCACTTCCAGAAACGAGCACGAGAATTCAAGCTATCAAATTTTTCATTACTCTGCTCAAATTTCTTCAAGCTTTCATCTCTCAAGACATCCAAGAATTCTCTTGAGTGTTTACCTTGCTTTAAGTTTATATTTTCTGGAAAACCCTCTTACAAAAATAAAAGTTAGAATCTAGTTTTGATTCAAAAAGGTGTACTCCTTAGATTGTAGTTTTCAATCTTTGGAATAAGAAGTGTGATCACAAGAAAATATCTAGTTTTGATATTTCTTGTGGCTCGTACTCAATGAGTAAAAAGAAATGAGAAGTTTAGTGGATTTTCGATCTAGATCTTGATCGAGCCGTGGACGTAGGGAAAGTTTATCCTGAACCACATTAACTACTTACGTTCTTTATTTTCTTGTTTGTTGGGAACCCTTAAATAATTTGGTTTTGATGATGATCTCTCGAAAAACACTTAGTCTTCTTAGAGTTAAACTGTTCTACGTGTTAACAGATCACTTCATATAAAGTGAATTCTGATAGAGAACAGATTAGGAGATGACTTAGCATGTAAAGGTATTATTCCTATAAAAGTCATTTCTATAAATGGTATAGGATGAAGGCCAAGATTTCACGCCAAGAAGAAATCGATCTGCTGTGACAGACAGCAACCAGATCACCGACCAGATCGATGATCACAGCATAGCACCAGATCGATAGAGTCATCAAACCACCAGATGACATCATCCTACACATCATATCCTCTTGCCACGTCAAAATTGAAGTCCATCCAACAGGGTTTGGAAAGAGAATCCACGATTGACACAAGGAAGGAAAGTAACCGTTAGCGATCTGCTTTCCATACTTAGAGGATTGAGTCAACGCTTCTACAAGGCAAGAACAGATATGATGGATATCATTGATTGGCATCTACAATCAATCTCATGTCAATCAACAAATGGCTAGAATTTTTAATTCAAAGCCTATATATTTGAAGTTCAAGATTTGGAGATTGATACACGCGAGCTACATTGATAATATACTCTCAAGCAAATCTCTGAACCAGACTAAGAGCTTTAAACAACCTTTGATTCTACATCACACCAACCCAACCTCGATTCAAGTCTGTCTTATCGAGAGAAAGGAGATCACCCTGCTTGCTAGTAGTTTTCTAGTGGTAACGTAGAGGTAATCAGCTGTAAAGGGACACGACCCTTACTTCGTGCATAAGTATCCTTCTAGCTTTGATTGATACTTGTGACTCGTTCTCCACGAGTATAAAGAAGAAGAGCATCCTAGTAGTGGATAATCTGGTCTAGTTTTGATCAAATCGTGGACGTAGGGATTTTCCGAACAACGTTAAACAACTGTGTCATTTATCTTTCTGCATATTTACTTTCAGTTGTTTATTATTCTAATTCTCTGCACTACCATATAGTCTGCATCTTTAATCAATCTGGTTAATCTTTAAGGTTTTCTATACAAGAGCACTCACTAAATCCACCATATTTCCGCACACACAATACTTATAAGATAATAAGATCACTCTAGTGGACGTAATCGAACCAAAATCGGTCACCAGTGGTCGATAGACTTGAGCTGGTCGTCTCACACTAGTGACAGGGCGAGAAGGTCATGCTTCAGCATCGTGTCGTCCACGTGTCCTACTGGCTGGTACTGAACACAAGATGGGTGATGGTGGTCGGATCTCGCTAGCTGGACATGTAGGGTCTAGCTCAAAATCATGTGTCCCCTGGGGCTCGGGAACTAACATGGGGTGTAAGAAATTGTAGGTCGGGACTAGAAAAATAACTCCCGCCGGAAATAAAGTAGGGATCAATGGGGTCCATAAGGTCGATACCTCTTCT
This sequence comes from Leonotis leonurus, assembly GCA_026898415.1. Classification (NCBI taxonomy): domain Eukaryota; kingdom Viridiplantae; phylum Streptophyta; class Magnoliopsida; order Lamiales; family Lamiaceae; genus Leonotis; species Leonotis leonurus. Next base: position 8,095 of record JAPKLX010000758.1, read on the forward strand.
ACTAACATCAAGTCTCCCAGTCTAATGTAGGGTCCCCTTGGCGCTGCCGTAGGCAGTATAAAAGAAATGAAGAGTGACGATAAATCCTACGAAATTTCTTAAGCAAGGAGCGTAAGTCTGGTATTCTCGTAATATAGTGGCTGGACTGGCTCGTGAGGTTTAGACGTTTCCGGGTTGTACGAATCATACGTGCCACAGAAAAAAAAAAAAAAAAATCGTCAAATTTTACGATTTCCTTACTTAACTCATAACTAATTCGCTTTATTTATTTTTATACAACCCTCACTTAGGTTCATTATTCCTTTATAAGGTGAACACTTTTAAATTATTCATTTGGGATTTATTTTATTGAAATTTATTACTTAAGATTACTTGAATCTTCTTATTGGATTTACTTCCATTTCCTGCTTTTAGCATAAAATCTTATGCATAATTTTTTTACGACTATAGGGATTAAGACTTCACTTACATCTTTTATTCTTTCCATTCTAGATTTTCTTCTCGTTTCCTTACTTCCTTTGTGTTGTTTTGGAATTGAAGGTGAGAGTTAATTCAAATCGATTTGTATTATTTCTTTAAGGGATTTGTTATATTCTTAGGTTTCATTTCTCAGGGTCAGATCTTAGTTCTTAAGATCTTAAGATAAGAATATATTCATATCCTTTACGTATAAAATCATAACTTGTGAAACCTTCACTTTCTTCTCGTAGTTGGCCTTAGCCTTGGTTTTGGATATTTTCCTTCTTCTGGTTCTTTTCGTTTCTTCATCATCCCAATCGTTCTCGTTCTCGATTTCGAGTAGCTCGTAAAAGTTCTTCTAAGTTCTCGTCTAAGTTCTATTTTCTAAAGGAACAAGTTCTCTTTGGATACGCAGTCCCATTCCTGCATATCCTCGGAGAGCTTGTAAAAGTTCTTCTAAGTTCTCTTTTCTAAAGGGAGCATACATCTTAAAGCATTCTTCGTTCATAGGAAAAAGCTCTAACGTCATGACAATCATTAGGACTCGTCGTAAAAGAAACATTTAAACATCAACGTTGAAAAGAATCATTCTTACTGCTTCCACTTAAAAACTTCACTTCAAAACATCTTAAAAACTTTTCTCGTAGAGCATAATTTTTCTTCTTTCCATACTCAACTTCATACTGAAGAAATACGTATATTTCTTTAAAATCTCAAACTTCATTTAAAAAGAAATACCTTCGTTCCTTTAAAACTCTTGAACTTCAGTTAATCCTCTTAAAATATAAAACTTCAACTTTTAAAATTTTTACCTTTTTCTCGTTGAGCGTGATGTGTCGGAGTGCTAGGCTTGTCGACTCACTCAACTAGTCTAGCGAATGATGTTAGACTAAACTCGAAAGAAAACTCTTGGGTTTAAAGCAAATTGCTCTGATACCACTCTGTCACGCCCCGTTCTCCGCCCTTGTGGCGAAGTCCAAACACGCGACTATAAAACAATTAATTAAATAAAGGATAAAAGGAAAACTGTGGACTTAACCGAACGAAAGGATATTTTATAACTGAGTCTTAGTTCATAACAAGAGTTGAACTCTGAATTGACACATTCGTCAAACAAAACAAATGGAACCTCTTGCAGCGGAATAAAGATCGACTGAAGTCTACGTGTATGAAGACACGTAGACACCCAAGACTTTAAATAAGGACCGACAAGCCCGCCATAGCATCTCCCATCATCACGTCTCAACCTGCACATTTATAAATACATGCAGGGCTGAGTACAAACGTACTCAGTAGACACATGCCAAAACCACATACATACAATATAATTGTCAATGTCGTAAGAGTGAGACATAGGGATTTTGTCTTTAAAAGCACCTACGTTCACTAAATTCATTTGTGAAAGATCCTACTGTTCGACATCGATGTCTAATTTTCTTTAGTATACTGGCCATATCTGTAATTTGATTGTACTGATAATTTATGGTACCGAGAAGGTGGCCACCTTCTACGGACACCGAACCGGTCGACGACTTCGACGACTCACGGTCCACTGAACCGGCCAACCAGATAGATGACTCCCGGTTTACTGTAACTGGCCAACCCGGTAGATGACTCACGGTTATATGTGCACAGTTATTTCGATTTACAATTCTTTGGATCCTTAAACCAGGAATCCAGGATCCTTACACCAGGTACCCTTAATCAGATAGGCATTTATACAAAACATAAATCATTTCGGCAAGACAACACCTTGAAACATAATTTTCTCAATTTGAGATCATTTTGAAAGCAACATAAATAGTGTACAGACACACATAATTTTATTTGTAATAGAAAGCCTACCTCGTTGGATTCTTTCTTGTCTTTGAAGATTAATCTTTCCTGGTCTTCGAACTTCCACTTCCGTAGTAACCTTAAATAAATCTCGTAATAAGATACTTGGCTTGAGTATAAGTTCTCTTCTTACTTATCTTTAAGTGAAGTGAAATGGTATTTTATTAACTCGAGAATTAATCTCGTATCTTAGTTCTACTCGTTTTCGAGTACTAAGGATATATTTTCCTTAAATAATTCCACTGGAATTATAATCATAATTTCTCAATTTATGATCATTCTTTTATGCAATTAATTTGGTATGGGTAACCAAAATAATAATATTCTTCAACTTAGAATATTTACTCCTATAACTTTTAATTGATTAATTAATCAATTAGAGAAACATAATCTATTTAGATTAATTTAAATCCTTAGAATTTTTATTTATTAATCTCGTAGATTAATATAATCCTTTTGAAATGAATGTTGGGCTCTAGCATTAAATAAATCCCTTTCTAGCATAACCATAATTTAATTATCTTAAGCCCCAAGTTTCAATTAAACTAGCCCAAAAACTTTCAGATTTAAGCCCGTTCAAGAAGGGAACATTCGGCCCACAATTTCCATTTCTCGGCCCAAGAAAACTCTCATGCTCGGCCTAAACAAATGAATTTACAGCCCATTACTAAATTTTGATCTAGCCCTTTTAATTCTAGACTCATACCTTTTTAACCCTAGCTAAATCCCCAAACACTCCTTCCTCATCCCTTCTTCGCCTCACTCTCTATTTTCCACTTCCATTGCCTCCTTTTTTCTGTAAGTTTCCACTTCCATCGCTCCTTCCCTTGCTCTGTTCCTCCCTCTCTCGGTCACTGTTTGCTTCCTATCTCTTGGCATCAACGGGGTCGAGTTCACCGTCGCGTTCTCCTCCATCTCCTCTCCTCTCGGTAAGTCCTCGCACTTCCCCTTTCTGTCTCTCTTCATCCCACCCTCGACTCCTTTCTCCGTTATCTCCCTGGTTCTCTCTCTCAGTCTCTGCTCTCGTTTCTCTCCAGCTCTCGCTACCGACTCTCTCTTTCTCTGGATGCACAGCTGCTCCCGGTTGGAAGCTCACCGGAACTTCACCTCCTTAATTTAGATAAGCTTCTCATTCCATTCTTATTCTTCTAATTTAGCTTTTAGATTTCTGCAATTTCTTATTCAAATTTTTTACTAGAATTCGAACCCTAGTTTTAAATTTCAGTTTCTATTTATTTTCATATTTAAATTCTGCATGTTCCAATTCTCTGTAGGTTTTAGCAAAATTTTGTTTTTAGATTAAAGTTCTAATTGTTAAAAAAAATCGTGAAAGAGATTTCTGTCAAAATTTTCTCTAACTTAGTCTCTTCCGTCTCTTCTCTCTCTCGATTGGGTGGCTGGTCGCTGGAGCTCCTCCCGGAACCCTGCTCCTTCTGCTTTCCTCGACGGGAAAGCTCGGCAGCAGCTCGCTGTTTGCCGTCGCCCTTCAGGTAGACCCAGTCTCCCTCCTTTACTTCTTTTGCAGCTTGGGTGTTTCTAATATGGGTTTTAGGTAGTTCTAAATTTTATTATTGTAACTTCTATGATTTGTGAGTTAATTTCAAAATCTGGATTTGCTTTTTAACCCATGCTTAGGTTCTTGGTTTAAATACCTAAACCTTTAAGCTTATGTCCTGAATCTGGAAATATAATTATAGCTTTGTGTGAACTGGTGATTTCTAAGGCAGCTTGGAGTTTATGCAGATTTTCAACATCCTAAACTGAATATCTATGTTCATATCATGCTATATACTGTATGTGTTCTGAAATTAAGAGTACTAAAACTTGTAATCTATGTGGTGTAATCTGAAATGGTAATGTAGAAATAAAGCATAGAAATGTTCCTTATTTGAATACAGTTTCTATCTCCAAGTTTTAAGTCTCTGTTGTTCTCCTTTTATTAGTGTGATTTCTGAAGTTCTAAAAACATATCTAAGTTTCCAAAAATCTGAGATATAAGTTGGGTTGGGGTTCTGGTGTGTTTGTCGGAGATGTAAGCTTTGAGAGGTGTGTTTCTTGATTGCTATGTGAGATGGTTCTTCTAATTATAGAAGATCTCAGTAAGGGTTTGACCTAGCATCTTAAACAAAAATCTGTAAATGTATTCATACTTTGTTAGATGCAATTCCTGACTATTGATTTGTAGAGTAGTTAGTCCTCATTATTTACTTTCTGTGATATTCTCCTAATGTACTGGTGTGAAGCTTTGAATTAGGAGTGTTAGAATCTTTTTGTCTATGTGATGAATCTGAGACTTAAGGTCAGAATTTGGTAAATGGCAAGATATAACACACACACAGTAAAGTTTCTGATTTTGATACAAGATTCTAAGTCCAAGGTTAAGCCTCTAATGTTTTTTCCTGTTAAGTGAAATTTTCTAGGTTTCCTTTCAGTTTTAAGTAGTGGAGATAAGAGAGAGCTATGAACTGAAATTCAATAATCAGAACTTAAACACTGAATGCTCAAAGTTTTAAACTACTTACCTCCAAAACTTCACTTATTGTCACGCCCGCTTTCTACTAATTCTAGTAAAGCCGGGAACATGACCAATGAAAGGAATAAATGACAAGAGAAAGAAAATAAATATTTCTTTCATAACATAGAGTAAGGACTAATCCCGTAAATCGGGAAGTCAGAGTCATAAGCTCGTTACATTACATAACAGAATTTAGAGTTTAGTCTCGGATCTATTACATAAAAGTCTAGCAGCGGAAAATGCAGGATCGCGTAATAAAATTCTACGTGTATGAAGACACGTAGAACCCCCAAGAGTCAGCTACTATGGAGTTCGACAAAAGCACGATCTAGCATCCACGTCTTCTTCATTCTTATCCTGCACGTTTAGAAATACATGCAGGGCTGAGTACAAATTGTACTCAGTAGACACGTGCCGAAATCGCACACATACATATATAACTGTCAAGCCATTCGAGTGAATCATAGGGATTTTGTCTCTAAAGCACCTATGTTTACAAAATCATTTCCTTGAGAAAATTCTAGTTTGACTGCAGTCCTAGTTCTTTGTAATCAACCATATCTGAAGTTCTATGTGCCGGGGAAGTGGCCACTTCCCACAGACACTTGACCGGTCAACCTTTCGCTGACACACAGTCCATTGTGTACACTAGTTCGAGTGGAGACGCTAATCCACTGGAACCCGAATTCGATTATCATATAACAGATAGGCATCATACATAAATTGAAAACATTTATGGCAAGACAGTGCTTTTGAAAATATCTCATTTCTTTTGAAAGCATACACACATATAATTTCATAGGGTAAGAAAAGCCTACTTGAATGGTCTTGATTGGTGTTTGCCTTGTTCTCGTGATTCGGATCCGACCTCTCGTCGAAACCTTTAATATGAATCTCGAGTGAGATATGTTACTCGAGTATATCAAATAAATTCTAAGTGCAAGGAATTACTATCCTTGGTTATTATGAGGGTTTAGTCTCGGTCCTTAAAGCTCGACTAGTACACGAGTTCAGGAGTTGTATTTCAAGAGGAGTAGTTTGATGAATTCTAAGTCACCTTATGATTCGGAAATTTACTACACTCAATAAATAATTATTGGGTAAGGTAACTAGAGACATTCCTAATTTAATATCTCGATTCTTAACTTAAGGCAAATAAATTTCTAATTAAGCAATTCAATCATTTAATTGCCATCATAAGCATAATTTATAATTTAATCATTTCTTATGATTAAATTTTAATTAATCCATTAAGTCCTAACTAATAAATCTCTAATTTAATATTTTGATTCTTAAGTCAAAATATCTATAAGTCTTTTATAGGTTAAAATAACCTAGCTAGTATATATCTTAAGTATGATTCGTAATTAAATCAATTATTAGAATTAATTATAAATTAATTATCTAAATTAATTAATATTCTACTTCTTGGGCTTGGTCTAAATAAATAAATAAATTCCATCTAATAGAATTATTCATAATCCATTTAAATAATTCATTTAGCCCATAATATAAATTGGTTTAGCCCATTTGATTAATTAAGTAGCCCAATCTTTAAATAAATTAGTCCATCATTTACTTAATTAGACTTGGCTCAAATTATTTAATGTGAAGTCCAGTAAATTTCTCAATTCGGGCCCGTCTTCTAGCCCAACGAATTTAATTGCTCGGCCTAGAAATTTCATTAATTACTGGTCCAGTTGATTTAAACTTCAGCCCAGTATTTAGTTATTCTGAGCCCATATATTATTAAACTATAGGCCCATAGGTTATTTATTTATTTGGCCCCATTTATTGAATTATTTTCACTCCAACCCGGCCCAATACCCGGCCCAACTTTAGATGTGTTCTAATTGTGTAACCTAGACTAAATTGCTAACCCATTCTTCTTCCTCTTCAAGACAGACGCCTCCTCCTTCCATCCCTTCTCCCTCTCGGCTCTCTCTACGTCTAAAATCACCACCATGGCGCGCCCTCATCACCACCGCGTTGCACTTCTCGCTTTCTTGGCCTCTCCAGGTCGCGCAACCATTGTTGCTACCGTCTCTCTCCGCTTCCTTTCTCTTCCCTCTCTGTTTCTCCTTTACTCTCGGCTCTCTCTATCTCCGCCGTGCTCTCTCTTTCTCGCAGCAACTGCTGCTGCCTCTCCTGGTCTTCACCGCGCCATGCTTTCACTCTCTTTCGCGCAGCAGGACCACCACCACAGCACTGCCATCGCCGCGCACCACCACCACCGCAGCTCCGCAGCGCTACTATCGTCGTGTCTCACCAGCGACGCCATCACTCCTTCGCTTCCTCTCGGCTCACTCGATCTCCGCTCTTCACACCGCCCTAATGGAGCTCGGTCGAGAGCTCGTAGTGGAGTTCGGTCGAAAGCTCGGAGTGGAGCTCGGTCGAAAGCTCGGAGTGGAGCTCGGTCGAAAGCTCGGAGGTGCTGAAGCATGCAACAGAGTGCATGATTCCCTCCCTCGCTGCTCTTTCGCCTTTCTCTCTCTCGCCGTGCTCTCTGTTCGCCATGGAACAGCCGCAAAGTAGCCATCCCCGAGGCTGCTTCGCTTGTCCAGGGCTTCCTCCAGCGCTGCCCCGCATCGCCGCCTCTACACCGCCGCCGCCGTTTCGAGGTAGGGCACTTCTTCTCACTCCTCTTTTTTTATATCTCTTTCTTTTGATTGCTTATGGGGATGTTTGAAATCTAGAATTCCTCAAGTTTCATGAATTAATCGAGTCTTATGAATGTTCAAATTTTACAGATTTGTTTCGGTTGGTTTGAGGTAATTCGAGGTCGTCCGGAATCTGTTCGGGCTGTTCGAAGTTCGTCCGAGGTGGTTCAAGGTTGTTCGGGGTGGCTCGGGGTGGTGTTGAGGCCGTCCGGGGCTGTTCGGAGTGTCTCGGGGGGTCTGCCGGAGCCGTTCGGGGCTTGCTCGAGGCCAACCGAGGCTGTCCGGAGCCGTGTGGAGCTGTTCGAGGTTGGTTCGGGGTCATTCGGAATAGTTCGAGGTGATTCGAATTAGTTCGGCGTTGTCCGGGACTGTCTAGGGCTGTCCGGAGCTTGTCCGAGGTACTTCGGAACTGTCCGAAGCCATTAGGAGCTCGTCCGAGGTACTTCGGAACTGTCTGAAGCCGTGCACTACCGCTTCCTCAATTAAATAGGTAACTTCTCTTATTTCTTCTTCTTTTTGTCATGCAGATTATAGATTAGAACAATTCGTATATCAATATTCATCTAAGACTTAGACGTGTTCTATTCCCATGTAAATGACATGTTCTTCTTATGTTCAAAGCTACAGCACCTAGATTTAGAGCTTAAGCATTCTAGGTTCATTCCAAAGCTGTCATGTTCATGATATAAGTGTATTTCTAAGTCCAGTTTTATGGGCGTAAAATAAATGTTAGAGCTTGAAGTCCTTACCTCCAAGTTGTCTCTAATTCTCTTCTCCCGTTTCTTCAAGTTTCCTTAAGTCTTCAATTCGGCAGCGTTTTGGTATGGTGATATTTGGGTGTGGGTTGAGTTAAAATTCTTCCCCTTTATATAGAAGATTACATCCCTATTCTTCACTAATCTTATGCTATTGCTTCTTCCTTTGGATTTGCAGTCATGGCAATTGGTGGAACTTGAAGAGTCACTGTGCAGCTAGGATTAGTAGGGAGCAGACTGCTTATTCCCCTACTGTAATTACACGCTAAAGCTGTGCTTAAGAATCTGAACCGTTGCACTCTTATTTCTATAACATTCTAACCATCTTTGTGTCTTATGTATGTATATTATATGCATTACACGTATATTTATATATGTATAGTACATCTTAATGATTTATTTTTCTTTATGTAAAACTGCATTTTACACTAATTATTACTAATCATACTTCTCATTCTAGCAAATAAGTAATTTAACAAATAAGTATTTGTACTAATTTAATACTAATAATTGCACTAATCTTATTAGGCATTAATCACCCTCAATGGACATCCTCGTAATGTAATCGGATTAGGTGATGACATTAATTATTAAATTACTTCAAATGTTGTTATTCTCAAACTGTTATCAAAAATTGGTCTCGTAAATTTAATCCAAGTACGAGAAATTGAGAAATTTTAGAGTTTACGAAAATTTATTAAGGATTAAAAGACGGGATATTACACTTATTCTTCTCCTTGTTGAACTCTATGTGCTTCTTTCGTTTGTAGTATATTTGTGTGAGTTGTGCGTTGTTAGAAATGTTATAAGTTATAAGATGTACTCTATTTATAGGAGAGATTGAGTCCTAGTGGAAACATCCTAGCCATTAGATCAATGTGTGATATTATCTAGCATGTTTCAACCCTTGATTTTGTTGCTTAGACTGCATTACCTATATCTTTACTTTGCTTGTGCAGATATATAAAAGATCTTGGCAGTTTTGCCTTTCTTTCATTTCAGTTCTGTATTGTTCCAGCTTTTACTCTCTTTTTAATCTTATTGGTTTAATTTGGCAGGCTATGCAGGTGCTGTTTGTGAGGGAAACAAGAAGTGACTGCTACTGTCCCTCTTCTCTAATAGCAGCCGTCCAAATCATTTATATAGATTTGTAGTTCTTTGTTTATTACCCTTAACTGCAGCTGACTTTGCTTCTAATTTACTCAACTTAGGATATGTTGTACCTATAGATTTTATTAGATTTCAAAGGTGTAAAGTGTGGTAGGCTTGCAGCCCTACTACCTTGACTTTAGATAGTTTATACTCATTGTACATCACATGTAATAGTTATCTTATCTATAATTGTATTTTATTTGTATTGGTTCATTAGATCTTCATTGTAAGACAATATTCCAAGTGTATATATATATATATATGTGTGTGTGTATGGTTTCATTTAATTATTCACTTATTAAAATCATTAAGCATACATATACATTATCTCATCTCCTTAATATTAACCCTTCTTAATATATATATAAATCAAGAAATTTTTAATTGCTTATCATCTTAAACCAGAATTCTTATTCATTTATAGAAACTTTCATTAATATACTACAACTACTAATATATAATATAGTTATCGTGTTCGAATATCATTTATTTCGGAATTTAAAAAAAAACGGGGTATTACAAATTCATAAGATGACAGTAATTTAATGTCATCTATATTAAAAAAAAAAATGTCATTTATAAACAAGAAGTTGACACGTTTTGGTGCAATACATGACTTTTTTCAGAATGTCATCTATAATCTGATAAATTTAACCATTTTCGTATTTTTTTCATTAATTAACCTGTATTTAATAATTTTGGTTTCATCAATATATTTTACTAAATAAAATAATGCCAAATAGAGAATTCATACACGCACTAAAAATATTTATATGCATTAAGTGTCTAATATTCCACTTCGTACATGGAAATAAAAATAAAAATGACGAAATACTAAATTGTTTGGGTTAATATTTCAATCCATGCACCTTCACTAATCTAGCTTAAACTAGTACACCCCAAAGCAGTAGAAGTTTGAATCACCATGCCCAAAATCACCTCCACACATTGAGAAGCCTTCAGTAATCCCTGCACTGTTCCAAAGGATCGTATTACAATCTAGCCAGAAAAAAAGTGAATATAATGGCTATTGACACTATATATACTGATGCAACAAAATCATGACAACTTAAGAACTATCATGCAGTTGTAGTCTGTAGTCAAGAAGTTCTACAATAGGAAAAAGTAAAGGAAACATCCTGGGTGAAACTACGTCATAGACTCATAGATCATAATATCATGAAACATGTATCGTTTATTTGCTGAACTAGTAATACATTTAATAATTTTCCTTTCTGGCAACTTAAACCATTCATAAAGTTGTTATCCAGGTACCAAAACTTGTCCTTTGAGAACACAGATAGAGAAAGTAGCTGAAAGAACCTAATGGAAGTAAAAGGAAAATGCAATGCACAAACCAATTGAGATTTTAAATCAATACCTTGCTGGATGAATGTCTAGAATAGAAACAGAGCGAAGTTGATCATCGTCTGAAAGCGAATTGCAATTACTGTGGATCCATGGATATATTTTCCACTCCTCAGCAATCTGTGAGCTAAAGGACTTATAAATTAGTACAAATAACCCAACCTTTAAGAAAATAGAATCCTAAGAGCAAAGGTACTTACTAATTTAGTGTAAAACTTGAGCATATCATCATGTAGTATGATAATTCATTCCCTTGGCTTATGAAACCTGTGATACAACAAAATTAACATATTGAATTTTGGAGGCGAAGAATTATCATCTAAAGGAGGTGAACTTTTCAATTGCATACCCAAACATGAGATTTCTAATGCCAACCTCCCAAGTCCAGCTCCTGGGACTAAGCATGCAGGAGGACTGCTTGCGAAGAAATAAGATATCAGATAAAAAAAACAAGAGAATACCAGCCAATGCATAGTTATTCAAGTATCCAGACATCATACTTGATGAATAATATCAGAGAAACAATACCTGTCCCCAGAACGATATGGAAAAAGTCGGTCTAGCTCTTGAAGAATTGGTGTATAGCACTCATCACGTTCGCGCTGACCCTAAATATAACAAGGGGAAGAAAAGGTGGTAAATCCAAAATTTTCAATCTTTAAATATATAATGTCTGTCCAAAAATTGTAAATGAGGTTAGACTTTTGACTCAAAATATTATAATAGTCATCGTTAAACTACACTTCTGAGTTAAGATCATTTATTGTTCACAGATGAATATGAAGTACCTCAGCTGCCCAATCTCTGACAATGTTTCTTACGATACATCGAACCTGAAAAGTAGTAATGTAGTTTAAGTTAATTAACTAATCACCGTTGTGGAAAAAACTACTTACTTTTCATATCAAGATATCATGGTCAAGAGGATGTAAACCCTGTAAACAGAGCCATACCAAGAGCAAGAAGCAAAAATGATAACATCTCACAGTATCTTTGGCAATCAATAAACAAGATTTGGTTGGCTGGGAATGTATGTTGCTTCACTGACAGAATTAATAAGCAGTACCAAGTATGGAAAAAATATATTCCCAAACATTTGTATGAAAATGTCAGGATCCTATCTTTATGTGGAAATATTTGTATCCTTGCCACCATTCTGATGTATAAAAGCAATTAATAGTGCAAGTATATTTAAGCATGGATATTTGACATCTAAAAGAAATAGCACACCTTGTCTACATCAACCAAAGGAACATGAAATTGCAAAGATGGATCCAACCAATCAGGCGATGGTGATGCCTGGAACAACATACACAGAGCTTAAATTAATTATTATGAGCAAACAGAGTAACAAGTATAATTGTAGCTCCTTAAATATGTCAGTAACAAAAAGTAGTGTATTCCTTTTATGCAATATCTTTTTATTAGATAAACTTGCCCAGTATATTTTTCAACATGGAATAGTATATCTATAAAATCATTATTCATAGTCATAGATAAACCAACAAAGATAATGAAAGAAAATAATAAATAGAAAAGTGAGGAAGATCCAAGAAGAGGAAAACTGGTAAAAGAAACATATGGATAGAGATATACTTGACGTTTACATTTAGATCATTTAAGAAAGTGCAATGGATATATGCAGTATTAGTTAGTGTAAAGTGTGGTCATAATTATTTGAGAAAATAAAATCAATATTGATCATTAACTAAATACATAAATGACAAATTGGCAAACCAAAGTATTGATGAGAAAAGGAAATGATATGTGTGGGCTAGACCTTGTTTTTTAAACTTGTGTTTTTCTACAAAGCGAACTGGAGGTTTGATAAAAAAAACTTGATATTGATTATTGCATATAACATGAGCATTATTGAGTGATTCTATTCTAAATTTTTTTTTGGAAAGTAATGCCTTACATGTCCATCACAACAATGTGAAGAAGATAATGGGGGAGGATTTTGAACACTCTGAAAACTATTGGCATCCGCACTTTTTACCATTCCATTGGGTTCGGAGGCTACAAAGAAATTCCCAACATTTTCGCTCAATGATTGGATTTTCTTCTCCTGTTGTTATCTACATAAGTCAAATTTTATAATGAAATGGAAATAATCAAATGGAATCAAAGAGAGAAATGTAAACAATCCTACAGACATGACTGCAGATTCTAAGAGAGACCTCATTAATAGTTTCAGGTTTAGGAGCCTCATATGCACCACCTTCCCCTGAGCTAAGTTCATCAATCTTTTCATTACGTAGAATGGAGCTACATGACCCAGATTGATAAGTATGGACGTTTGTTTTAGTAGAAGAAAGTTGTTTGACTGGGGTATTTCCGATTACTTGATCCTCAGAAACATCAATGTCCACAGTCATATCAACAGGAGGATCAAAGGCCTGCCAAAATAAAGAAGAAGAATAGCTTCAGACCATTTACACCAAGTACACAATCTTTCCATACAAGCAGAGAGGTGCTCAGATAAAAATAGACCTGTAAGTTACCTTAAGCATTTCAAATATGAAATAAGAATTTTGTGAAACACACCTGAAAGAAATAACAGCAGATTTAGCACAGAGATATTATTGTTTGAAGTTCGTTCCCTATTACCATTCTCCTTCACTAATACACATATTGAATCATTGATACATATTATATAAAGGCATGAAAGGAATTATGTACATGCAGTTAAGGCAACCATAAGTTTCAAATATGTACTTCATTCAAAAGGTTATATACATCATACCCTTGTGAGGATGAAGGCTATTCGATCACATTTGAGACTTTAAGATAAAAAAAAATGAATGCACAACTCATATTCATTTTTGAATTCTTCCATTCACTTTATCTATTTTTCTACCTTTGCTATAATACAATAATCTTATACTTCCTCTAAGTACTAAATGTTTCATGTTTGAGCAACAAAAATACTCCCCGCAGGCCTCCACCCATCCCGAACAAAAAAAAACGAAGGACTTGGCTCTAATGAAGGTGTGCATAAGGAGGTTTTCATCAATTTTTCTTTTTAATAGGAGAAAGGACCAGGCCACAGCAAAAGTAAACTGCAGATGAGCAAGTTAAGGATGGGATACTAATTCAACCCAATGAATTAATTAGCCACAAAAATAGTAATAATTCAAGTAAAAATTCATCATAAAAAATAATTTTAGTACTCATAATAGAGATCTGCTAAAATAGATTTTAACATCTCATCTTCCACACTTTCAAATGAAAGTGTGACTACAATGCTTCAATTTTCTCCTGCTAGGTGAATGCACATAATGTTTTACAAGTCTCTAACATCTCTACATCAATTTTCAGAGTTTTCAAGGAGTTCGAGGTCAGGTTTGATTCCACGGTTTGCTAGCTACTACAGATTATAAGAATGTAGAGTAGCTAGTAGCTACAAGTATTAAACTCTGAACACTTGACACATAGACACAAACTGAAAATCTAGGAGCAACATTCCCAGACAATTGTTCAATCTAAGTCCAACTAGAAATCTGAACACTTGACACATAGACACAAACTGAAAATCAATGAGAGAACTATAGAGAAAGGTGAGAAAGGGGATTACCTTGGAAGAAAGAAGAGACGAGTGAAACATTCAGGTAGATGACGAGAGTGTCACGAGGAGCGCCGACGAGGGCTCTGCTTTCCAGCTACGAGAGAGGCTACAGAATCCATTGAGCTACTGTCTTTCGTTCGGCTGTAAGAGATACCAAGAGTCAGAATTGAGAGAAAGTGTGATACAATTTCAGAAAATAGATAATATAGAACCTGAAAATCTAGAAAGAGAGATAGATTGTAGAGTTTACCTATGGAGAAGAGCACCGGCGAGCCTTCCACCGTCCAACGAGAATCGAGAATCGAGAAAAGCCGAAAGCTCCTTTTGCTGTTTTTCCTGTCTGGGGAAAGAGAGATGGAAGTTGAGAGAGATGGATAGAATAGGGAGAAGATGGCGGTGAGACGGTGGCAAGACTCGATTTTCGTCGGGGAAGCAGCGGCGGAGAGCTATGGAGGGAGAAGTTAGTTGAAGAAAGCTAGGGAAATTAGGGAGAACGGCTGTGGAGGGAGATGTTAATCGATGAAAGCTAGGAAATTAGGGAGAAACGGCTATGGAGGGTTAGACTAGAATTTTAAAATCCACCTAATTAGGGAGAATACAACTAATTAAGTGGATTATTAAGTCTAAAAATTTTAAATGGGCTTATCATAATAAACTCAAATTAGGCATTAATAGTATTATTTCTAATCTTAAAATTAAGAGTATTAATTAAATTAATACTGCATTATAAGAATTAATTTAGTATTTTAAACTTAGAATTTAAAATATTCCAACTAAATTATCTTGAACTATTATAGTACTCATTATTAAATTGATTAGATGAAATGTGAAAATATTAAGGATTTATTAAATCAGGGAATGATTTAAAATCATGTGAGAATAATTATATAAATTACTATAAGTACTCGAATACTAGTCGAATTAGAGACGTGAATAATACACGAAATAATAGAATATTTCATTCTAAAAATAGACAAATTAAATCTTATACTCATAAGGAGTATCTCACCTCGTAAATAAGGTTCTAATTAATAATCATAGTGTTATTTTTTTTTAAGTTCTCTATTTTACAAAAAACACTAATATACATGACATTTTTTTAATAAATTGTCATGTATATTAAAATAAAACACACACATAGATGACATTTCAATGATATTGTCATCTAAGCAATAGAAAGATGACACTATACCATGACATTACTTAACAAAATGTCATCTATATTTTTCATGACACTTCATACATCACATTTTTTTTCCAAAATGTCATCTATGCAAAAAAAGCGCTCATAGATGATATTTTTTGAAAAAAATGTCATCTATGATGTGTCATCTATGCTCATTTTTCTAGTAGTGCGTGCTTCAATTTTCTGGTTGAGTTGACGTGCTTCAACTTTCTGGTTGAGTTGACGTGCTTCAACTTTCTGGTTGAGTTGATGTGCTTCAACTTTCTGGTTGAGTTGACGTGCTTCAATTTTCTGGTTGAGTTGCTGTGCTTCAATTTTCTGGTTGAGTTGACGTGCTTCAACTTTCTGGTTGAGTTAACGTGTTTCAACTTTCTGGTTGAGTTGCTGTGTTTTCAATTTCCTGGTTGAGTTGACGTGCTTCTACTTTCTGGTTGAGTTGACGTGCTTCAACTTTCTTTATCACTCTGATCCTTCTGAATGTTAAGGTTCCTGTCACATATAAACCAGATAAAAGTAATACAAAACATGAATAATCCTAAGTATGTTTTCGAGGGAACATCATCAAAACTCAAATTATTTTACGGGGTTCCCAACAATTTCCCCATTTTTGATGATGTCGAAACCACACTTAACATGATAATCAAAGTAACATATAGCATGTTCTGGTGAGGTTAGCTGTAACGCCCTGTCTTTTAATTATCATGTAAACGATTTTAAAAACGTGCTTGTAAATACCTATTGAGCTTTTTATTTTAGTTAATGTTAAGGTTGAACCTAGCTACAATAGAATTCTTGTTTTAAAATATGATGTATTAAGAAATTTAAACTTTCTTTATAACTTAAAGAAAACATTGATGCTATGCATACCTAAATAAATTGTGAAATTATATATATGTGAATGAGTATGTTTTATAATTTGGAAAACTATATACATTAAGATAAGTATGAGTGCCGTAAGATAACCAGTAATTAGAGACTTCTTGATTAATGTCTTAAGAGATAATTATATTAAGGTTTATGCCTTATAGTTTGGCAACAAATTATATGGGTATGCATGGGGTACATGCATTTATATTAGATGGTTAAAAATATGATCTATGTACATTATTTGTAGCATGCTTCACGAAGTAAATATATAAATGTACACTAATGAATTCTCTTAAGTATGAAGAAGTGCACGCCTACATATATATATATATATATATATATATTATGTATGAGACTAAGTGAAATACTGGTTTTAAATGCCAAAGGGGATTTAGTATGAAAACTGTAATAATGCATAATGTAACCGCACACATAGGATGTTATATATATATTACAATATCTATAAATAGTAAAAACCTGCAAATTGATTTATTTGAAAGGAAAGGGATTTACACTCAAGTGAATGTGCACATGCAAGAAGATATACGAAAAAGAAAAAGAGGGCTAAAAGAATAAAAATGTAATATGTATATGTCATAACAGTGCATAGGCAGCAATCCAAACTAGCAACACATACACTTCGGCAGAATTAAGAAAAGAAATAGGAAAAACAGAAATGAAAGGAAGGTAAGGACTTCTTTTACACTAAGTGCTAAGTAGGGTGGTGAGTACACCTATCCCATAGGGGAGATATTTCTAAAGAGCTTACAACTGCTTTAAGCTAAAACAAATCAGAAACATAGCAAGAGGCAGGCTGCAGCATGGCTGTAAGGTAGGAAGTGATTGGATATCAAGTTCCAACACTCCACACACCTACAGTAAGATTGGAGAGGAGGCTTCTTCCCAAAGCTTTGCTTTATCCTGCAGAGAGGATTAGACAGTTAGGAGAGAGAGTAGCCAAAACCTTTCATCCTATAAATAAGCCCCTAACCTAAACATTTACTGCATACAAACATCTTAAATCCGACTGGAGTCTCAAGGAGAAAAACAAGCCAAGGCCAGAAAATACACAAACAAGAAGAAGTAGTTAGAGTTCTAAGGTGAGAAATCTAAGCTTTAACTATACATTTTAGTTCATACCTTCTAGATTTTCAACTTTTAATTATGTTATAAACTAAATCTCCATTTCCTACCCTCCCTTTGAATCCATACAATTCAGAAGATATGTATAAAGATTTCTGCCCAGACTTACATTAAGAAGTTTAAAACTATGCTAAGACATGCTTTAGACTATGCTGTTCTTAATTAGAATCAAACCCTTAAGACTCCACATCACAATCATAATTGATTAACTAGTCATAGAGACAAGCTATCTTCAAATCAGATTCAAAAGCTGAATATTATAAAAACACAGAGCCTGCTACCGAAACAATTATGTTTTAGGCTTTCCTAGTCTAAAGGCAGTGTGAACTTAATATGAAAGTAGAAACTTGTTCTATGCATAACTCTGAATCAAAACAAACATTAGTCCTGTTTCAGAGATTATAGCAAGATAACGTAATCACACAGCAAAACACTAAAGACTTCCACTAAGAAATAAATACGTATAGAGGAAGAAGCTTATCTGCAAAAGAGCAGCTTCGAAACAGCTTCGGAATACCTCGAACAGGCCCCGAATCACCCCGAATCAACTCCGCTTCAAAGCTGGAGTCTTTTTCCAACCATAAACCGAAGAAATCCCCAACCTAGCCATAATCCTCCCTCAGCCAGAATCAAAACGAACGAGAAAATTCAGTAATCAGTGAAATCAAATTCTGAGAAAATAAATTAATATAGGATTTACTCTCTATCTCAAAATCCAAACAGAGACCAAACGCCCAAGAATTTCATACTAGGAATAGAGAATTGAAACTTGCAGATAGGATGATCTAGAAACTGAAAATTTAGATACTGGAAGAATTTAGAATTGGGTCTCAAACCAAAATCCAACAACAAATTAGGACATGCAGTCTTCAAAGTTTGAGGATTTAAAATAGAGATATATATAAAACAAATAAAAGAGATGAGTTTATCTTAGATGGTGATGTGTGCCGGTGAGCTTCCCAAACCGAGATCAGCCGCGGGACTAAGGGCTAGGAGAGGACAGAGGGATGGCGAGGGTGAAGTAGAGAAGAGAAGGAAAGAATGGAGAACTGAGAGGGAAAGAATAGAGAGAACGAGAGACAGAGAGGGAGAATAGAAGCAGAGAGTGGGAAGGAGAGAAATTTTAGAGAAAAGAGAAGAGATCAGCGAGAGAGAGAACGAGGGAGAGAGACAGGGGAGGGAGGCGTGATATGTGTCTGGGAAGGGAGAAGTGGGCGAATTAGGGTAAAGTTAGGATAGAGTGTTCTAGAACATGGACCGGGTCTTGGGCCGGGTGTGGGCCGGGTTAACGGGCCAGCCAATTTTTCTGTTGGGCCCCAGAAGTTTAACATTAACGGGCCCAAGTATAAAAAAAATGGGTGGGCTTAGGTGTATTAAATCAAATGGGCCGGATCATGTATGTGTGGGCCGGTATTAATCAACTGGGCCTAGGACTAATTATAAAAGTTGGGCTATACTTATTAATGGACTGGAAAATTTTAAATAAAACAATGGGCTACCCACACATGATAAATTGGGCTAGATTAATTAGTGTTGTGCTAAAATTATTTAAATGGGCTAAGATCTACTTAATCAATTTGACTAATTAATTAATGGATTAGTAGATACTTACATTATGTTCAAACATTAAGATTTATAATCTAGACAATTAATGTCTAATTATTAAATCAAGATACCTAATTAAATCTAAATAATTGAGTTTTAAATTAAGAGATTAAGTACCTCTAGTTAAGTTAGGAGATGAATTGGGATGCAACCCAATACTGTAACTCTTAAAGAGCTAGTAAAGAAATTGATAATTTTAAGAATTATCTAAAAGATTAAATTGTTATAACATGGTTTTAATTTTTGAATAATTAATTATAATTTAAAACTGAGAATTTAATTATTCAAGTAAGTGTTAATTTAATTATATTACTCAATGCTAATTATTAGAGTATATGAACGAAATTTGAACCTTAGAAAATATATTGATTCGAGGGATCAGTATTTTTAAATAACAAGTCGAGACATGAAACCGAGAATAATATATTCTTACGATTAAATGTTTCAAATGCAATAGAGCATTTTGACTTACTCGCGATTGATCTAAAGGTTTTGGCAAGAGGTCGTATCTGCAATTCAAAGTTAAAGCAAGTACCAAACGTGGCTATCCAAGTAGGCTTTCTATTACAAAGAAATTATGTGTGCTCGTATGCTATTATGTTGTTATTTCGAAAAGGTTTTCAAATGAGAACTTATGTGTTAAAGTATTGTATTGCCGAAATGATTTATGTTTTGTACGATGCCTATCTTGTTATCATTTAATCGAATTCGGGTTCCAGTGGGTAAGCAACCCCACTCGAACTAGTGTACACAAAGGACTGTGAGTCGACAGAGGTGTTGACCAGTCAGGTGTCCGTAGATGGTGGCCAACTTCACGGTACATGTAGAAAATAGATATGGTAGAATACTAAAGAACTTAGACTGATCAGTCGAACTTCAGGTTTCACAAAAAAGGATTTAGTGAACGTAGGTGCTTTTAAAGAAAAAATCCCTATGTTTCACTTTTTACGGCAATGACAATTATATATGTACGTATGCGATTTCGGCATGTGCCTACTGAGTACTTTTGTACTCAGCCCTGCATGTATTTATAAATGTGCAGGTTGAGACGTGATGGAAGGAGGTGCTTTGCATGGCTTGTCGGTCTCTTTTGTTGGCAAACTCTTGGGGGTTTACGTGTCTTCATACACGTAGACTTATGTAGATCCTTTTTCCGCTGCAAGAGGTTTTATCAGTTTTTGTTTGACGAATGTGTTAATTCAGAGTTTAACTCTTGTTATGAACTAAGACTCAATTATCGAAATATCCGTTTGTTTCGTTGAAAGCCTTCAGTTCCTTTTATATCCTTTATTTAATTGTTTTATAGTCGCGTACCCCGACTTCGCCACAAGGGTGGAAATCGGGTCGTGACATTAGCAGATTGTTATATGAGTTTGTATAACAATCAAGAACAGAAATATAACTTTCTGGGCAAAGAGATTTTGTCTTCAGAAAAACCACATATATAAATATGAGAGAGATGGGTACAGGTGGTAATCAGAAAGACAAAAAGTTAAGGTCCATCAGAAATAGACAAGACAAGAATAATTATGAAAACCATCTAGAAGCTCTGCCTTTCTTCATCTTCTCTCTTTGTGCATCAGAAACCAGCTGAATGCTCTCATAAATTCCATCTCTCACCCTGGCGTAGTTTGGATCGTGGTTGTCGATCTTATATCCTTTGATTTTGGCCAGTTGATTGATTTAATTCAAAATGTAGGTCTTGTCTGGAATATTGCTGCCTAAAATTGTTGGGCACACCATATATTCTTTTTCTGGAGCCTTGAGCTGGATTTTGGCATCAGATGCAGCTGTTCTGATCCTCTGTATTAGGTTCTGGTCACTGAAGTTTTCCAGGTATCGGATGAAGTCTTCATCTGGAGTTGATTCTGAGTATGTGGGTTCCTTCAGAAAGTATCTATTCAAGATAAATCCTTGCTTGACCTTCTCCCAATCATTTTGATCACCTTCTGGAACCCATGAGATCGCAAGCTTGCTCCATGCTCACTCCAAACAACAGCAGCTCAGCTATCTGATTACCCTCATCAATTGGCTTCTTGCCTTTGTCACTGGGGGTCCGATGCATATCAGAAGCCTGTTCTGTTCCAAGGAGGGTAGGGTCTGGTCTCGGTGGTGTGGTAGGCCTTACACTGACTGATTTTCCCATTTCAGCCACAGGGGTTTCTGCTTCTTCCCCTACCTCTTCTATTTGCAAGGTCTTTCCTTTACTCATGCCCTTGCTGCCTTTTCCTCCCGGGATTTTTCCCTTTTCGACATCATCAAAGAGGGTCTTGATGAGTGTGCGAAGCGAGATAATCTCCTCTGACATCTTCTCCATTCTCTCTTCAGCATCAACTTTGAATCCAAGCAATAAGTTGATTGTCTGGTCGGAGGCATCTAGTTTCTGCTCGAGTCTGCTATTCATTGTTGACAGTGTTTTGTCATATGTTTCTTGGAGCTCTTCGACAGCAGAGATGCGAGTGGTTTGGTGCTCGAATTCTTCTGGATTTGGATATAGCAGGTCATTTAAAACATCCGTCTGATGTTTCTTCATGAGTTCCACAAATTTCTCTTTTTCAAAAATGGCCAGTTGAGAGTGAATGGATAGAGAAATGTCTTCCTTTAGTTCTGTGGAGAGTTGTGCAGTCTTCTGTCCAACTGCAGTATCGATGGTTTCTTGTTGTTTGGCCAGAAGATCAGCTACCAAAGTGGTTGTCTTCTGTGTTTGCTTTTCTACACCTTCCAATTGAAGAGTGAGTTTTTCTTTTGCAGCTTCGTTGGCTTGTCTATCATCATCAATCTTTTTGTCTAGCTCCTTCTGGACTATTTTGAGCTTTCTTCTTAGGTCACGATCCATATCGTTGACATAGTCTTTTTGATGTTGATTGAAGTCAGAGATTATCTGGGTGGCCTTCTCTTGTATAGTATTGCAGGTTTCTGTCAAACAATCTTCAACTCTAAGTGTAATAAGGTTGTCGAGTTGGAAATTATTGAATGGTCTGGTTTCTCTCTCCAACAACTCCTCCATCGTGTAGAAATTGATGTGCTTTTTGAGTTTCTGAGCAACTCCAGGTGTGTACATCTCATTGGTTGGCTCACCACCAATGTTCTGTCCCACCGGAACATCATCCACTGGATCAAGGTTTATGATTGGGATTTTCTTCACAGGCTTCTTGGATTGTTCTGCTTCCTGTTCTGATGGTGGTTGATGTTGTTCTGTTTGAGTAGGTTCTGTCATCGGGACATCTTCTTCTGCAATTTCTTCTGGTACACTCAAAAAGAAATCCATTTTACCTGTGTAAAATGATTTTAGATCAATCTTCAAGAGTCCTGCCTCATGCTTCATGAGCGCAAGGATGAGTTGAGGGTATTCTTGTCGAACTTCTTTGACTGTTGTGGCTTGAAGTAGGCTGAGCAGAGTTGCTTCTTCCTTCTTTAATTCTGCAATAGTTCTAGTCTGGAGCAGCGCATCGAATATATAGTACTCGCTGTCCTTGACCAGCAAGTAGAATTTCACGCGCTTGGCTGCTCCCAGACTCTCTAGAAGATGATGAATACCAGGGAACTCTTGCAGCACAGAGTGTTCTGCTTCATTCTCCAGTAAGTTGATAACGCCTTCTGCTTGGCGTTTCTTCTTTTCCTCCTCATCTGCAGATTCTGCCTCTTCATGATCCTCACTTATTCTTTCCATTATATTCGGTGAGGGTGTGGGTGTTCTGGCTAGAGAAAAGTCTTTCTCCTGGTTTGGGTTGTAGCTCGATTCTGGTTCCACAAATGTTGGTTCAGTTTGTGGAGCCTCTGTTGGTACTGTTTCAGTCTGTATCTCCTCCTCTCCTTGTTCTGTTGTGATGTGTTCTGGTTGTTCAGAGTGTTCTGCTGCTTCGGGTGGTGGTGAGGACTCAACTTTCTGCAATCTATGCTTCTTTTGTTTAGGCTGAGAGGCAGAAGTTTCTATTTCAACAGAACTTCCTCTTTTGGCAGTTGGTCTCCGTGCTGCCTTCTCTTTCACCACCTTTTCTTTGGTTGTCTTGCTTCTCGGTTTGTCAGCACCTTTGGTAGGTGGAATCCATGTAGGATTAGAGCTTCCCATCTCAAGCAGTACGGCATGATGTACTTCATCTGTAGTCTTGTTGAAGAGTGCTGGATTCAATCCCATGGACATCTCTAGTTGATGTTGATCCTTGGGTATGGTGAGACTTGTATTGAACTCTACAGCATTCTCCCAAATTTGCTGCCTGAAGAATCGTTCCACCATTAGACTGATTTTGGTGGAATGACGCAAATTCCTCCTCACTTCCACTGAAGTGCCTTTGCCTCTGCTATCCTTGGTGTAGTTTACTAACTTGGCTTCCTTAGCCATCAAATCGAAAAGAATGCGGCTCCAGTTGACTCTAAGATTGAGTACAACTGCTGTGAGAATCCTGAATTTCTCCGGCGTCACCTGGTCATAAGAGCCACTGTGGTTAAGAAAAATTTTCTGAACCAGTTCAAACAACAATTTGAACCCAGGTTGGAGAAGAGATCGTTGGAACATCCTCCCAGTGTATGAGATGTGTATCACCATCACCATTTCCACCGCCGTTTGGAGTTGTTCAGAGGTCATCTCATCCAACATCATTCCCTCATCCTTCAACCGGTATGCCTGGTTGATCATTGAAATGACGTTGTAAGTTGTTTTGTTGGTTCTGTCCCCTATGGGCATCAATACATTTGCTTCATTTCCATTCTTGTCACTCTGCCATGTCAGTTAGAAGGTAGCGACTTGTTTTGCCAAAAACATATTGGGATGCGAAGTGACAATGTTGCAAAATCCTAACAAGTGTATACAGGGAGCATATATGTATATTCATCAGTTTATGTGTTATTGACAAGTATGAATATTCAAACACATAAACAGTCAATACACACTATAAAGCATTTTTCCACAAGTAAAGTGAGGCAATAGACAATTACGCGTAGCAAGTTGCAGATATATGAAAGATTAATGAACTTAAAAACCTTTGCAGCGTCTAACCATGGCAAAAATTTCTTCGAGTTTGCGAAACCCGTGAGTATCAAAGACTGCATAGGGTTCAGGGGATAGAAACTTTTGAACCTCGGCCACATGTTAAAGAAACAAGGAAGTTTGGGGTGCCATGATCAAACACAAGATGTTTTGAGAGAGTTTGCAGAGAAATCGAGTCTGGAAAATTCTTAAGTGCTTAGAGAAAGTAGTGCTCAGTGCGATGTAAGTGAAGGTGAATAGTCCACTGAATAATGTCACATATATATAACAAAATAATCAACGGCACAAATGAAAGGGATAAACATTGAAGGGTTGGATGAGTTTCTCCCTTTTAGGTTTTCCGCTTCAGTCTTTTGTTTTGCCGCCTTTCCTTGCGTGTGATATACGCGCTAGATCCTAGGGTTGTAGGCAAGCATGTGCGTATCTTACTATCCACTGCAACTTTCCTTTTCCTTTTTCTTGCAGAGATTTTCTCGATCACAGTTCCCAAAGGTGTGCTAATCATCACAAATATAGAAGATTTAGCAAATCTAGGTAAAAAAAATAGCTTTGCAGACTGTAATCTCGAAGATTGATTATGGAAAGTGACGTCTTTTATCTAGGACGCTTCAATTTCCTCAAAAAGTTCCCCCTTGACTTAGTAATTAAGAAATAATTTCCACGTGGTACTTTCTTCAATCTGAGTAAGTTATGACACGTGAAATATTTATTTCCATCTTGGCATTCTGTCATTCTGGTAGACATTATGTTGTTAACAATCTGGTGACTTTCTGTTGTTAACATTCTGGTGACCTTCTGTTGTTAACATTCTGGTGACCTTCTGTTGTTAACAATCTGGTGACCTTCTGTTGTTAACATTCTGGTGACTTTCTGTTGTTAACAATCTGGTGACCTTCTATTGTTAATATTCTGGTGACCTTCTGTTGTTCTATCATCCAGACTTAGTAATCCAAGCTTTCCACATAGCATCTTAAATCTTTCTTCTGGTAGAGCTTTAGTCAAAATGTCAGCACGTTGGATATCTGTGTGAATCTTCTCGATCTGGATATGTTTTCTCTCCACATGATCTCTAATAAAATGATGTCTCACATCAACATGTTTGCACCTTGTATGAAATACTGGATTCTGTGTTATAGCTATTGCGCTTGAACTATCATAGAATATAGGTATTTCCTTTACTTCGATCTCGTAATCCCTTAGTTGCTGTTTCAACCACAGGATTTGTGCACAACAGCTTCCAGCAGCCATGTATTCTGCTTCTGTTGTTGATGTGGCAACGGATGTCTGTTTCTTTGAGAACCAAGATATCAACTTGTTTCCAAGAAACTGGCACGTTCCAGAAGTAGACTTTCTGTCCAGTTTGCATCCTACATAGTCTGAGTCATAATAGCCTGTTAGTTCAAAATTATCGTCATGTGGATACCAGAGACCAATGTGAGTTGTTCCATTAAGATATCTAAGTATCTTTTTGGCAGCTTCCATATGTGATTCTTTGGGATTGGCTTGATATCTGGCACATACTCCAACTGCAAATGTGATATCTGGTCGACTTGCAGTAAGATACAATAGTGAGCCAATAATTTCTCTGTATTGTGTTATATTCGCTGGTTTTCCTTCTGGATCTGGATCTATCTTCCCATTGGTTTGCATTGGGATTTTAACTGATTTGTTGTCTTTCATCCCAAATTTAGTTAGCAAATCGTTGATGTATTTTGCTTGATTTACAAAGATACCATCTGGTAACTGCTTTACCTGCAAACCTAAAAAGAAATTCATCTCGCCCATCATGGACATTTGATATTTATTCTTCTTTAGTTCAGCAAATTTATCACATAAATAGGGAGATTGTGATCCAAAAATTATGTCATCGACATATATCTGGACCAAAAGAATATGTTATTTGACTTTGATGACAAACAGTGTCTTGTCAACAGAACCTCTTCTGAAACCCGATTCCAGCAGGAATGTTGACAACGTTTCATACCACGCTCTGGGTGCCTGTTTCAATCCATAGACAGCTTTAGCTAATCTGTATACTTTCTGGTCTGGATTCCCTTCTTCAAAACTAGGTGGTTGCTCAACATATACTTCTTCTTCAAGTATACCATTTAGGAATGCACTTTTAACATCCATTTGGTACACTTTGAATTTCTTGTATGCTGCATATGCGAGGAATAGTCTGATTGCTTCCAATCTGGCAACCGGTGCAAAGGTCTCATCAAAGTCGATACCTTCCTGTTGACTGTATCCCTTTGCAACAAGTCTAGCTTTGTTTTTGACTACTTCACCGTTCTCATCTCGTTTATTCTTGAATACCCATTTGACACCTATCACTCCTTGATGTTTTGGTCTGTCTACCATATACCAGATTTGGTTTCTCTTAAACTCGTTGAGTTCTTCTTGCATAGCAATAACCCAGTCTGCATCTTTGAGTGCTTCATAAGTATCAGAGGGTTCAACTCGTGATAGATAGCAACTAAGAAGTGCACTTTCTCCATGCATTCTTCTAGTTCTCACTCGATCTGCTGGGTTCCCAACAATCTGTTCAGGAGGATGATTGTCTTGTATCCATCTCCTTCTACTGGACATCTCTTCTTCTGATATCTCAGGTTCTGGTTCATTTGTTGGGTCCTCGAATTCTGGATGATATGTTTGAAAAGGATTTTCAACTTCTGGTTCTTCGATTTCTTGATTATTATTCTAACCATTTGTGTCTCTTGATTCTTCGGGTTGATCTTCATCTTGCTCAATATTATCTCCTTCTTCTGGTTGATTATCTTCTGGTGGAGTTATTGATCTGTTAAAGTTCAGAATGATATGTTCTGTTCCCCCTTGCTGTGAGCTTATTGCTTCAGCATTAGATGAAACATTAATATTATTGTCTTCTGTTGTATTCCAGATTAGAATATCTTCTAGCAGAATTCCTTCTGTTTTCTTATCTTTGTTATGGCCTTGTGTATGATCATCACCTAACTCTCTGTCATTGATAAAAGATTCATCAAAAACAATATGAGGTGTTACCTCCACAATATGAGTTTTCTTGTTGTAAACCCTATAAGCTTTACTAACATCAGAATATCCTAAGAATATTCCAGGATCAGCTTTACTGTCAAAGATTTTCAACTGAGATTTCCCATTATTATGGATGTAACACAAACAACCAAAAGTACGGAAGTAATGTATCCTGGGTTTTCTGTTGTTCCAGATTTCGTATGGTGTCTTCCCATGTCTGATGGTGACCACGGATCTGTTCTGTGTATAGCAGGCCGTATAGATGGCTTCTGCCCAGAATTTCTTTGGTAATCTGGTTGCATTAAGCATGGTGCGAGCTGCTTCTTTTAATGATATGTTCCTTCTTTCAACTACTCCATTCTGTTGAGGTGTTCTAGCTGCAGATGTCTGATGTGTGATTCCCATCCGGTTGCAGTAGTCCTCAATCTTCTGGTTTAGGAATTCTGTTCCACGATCTATTCTGATGGTTGTAATAGAAATTTCCTTTTTCTTGGTGATTTTGTTGAGAAAGTATGGCAGCTTTTCCAATGTCTCTTTCTTCTTATGTAAGAAGTTTACCCATGTGAATCTTGAATAATCATCAATGATGAACATAGTGTATTTTCTACCATTTATACTTAATGGCTTGACTGGACCAAATAAGTCTAAATGTAGTAACTCTAAGATTCTGGTAGAGGACTGAACAGATTTGCTAGAAAATGATGATTTGGTTTGTTTCCCAGCTTGACATGCTTCGCAGATGTGATTCTTGTCATATACTTGTTCTGGTAATCCTTCGACTAGTTTCTCTCGTGCAATCTTATTGATTGACTTGAAGTTGAGATGACTTAGTCGTTTATGCCATAGCCAACTAGTTTCTGATACTGTCTTAGTGACCAGAAATGTCTCAATTTGGTTGTTCCATTGCACAATATATAATCTATCCTGCAATTTTCCGGTAAGAAGAATCTCATCTCCTTCCTTGCTTTTCACAAAACAATTGTTAGCGTCAAAAACAATTTGATTTCCATTGGCACAGAATTGGCTTACTGAGAATAAGTTATGACTAAGACCCTCGACATACGCAACATTTGTGATGGTGATCTTGCCAATGGTTATATTACCATAGCCTCTGGTGTAACCTTTTGAATTACATCCAAAAGTTACCTGTGGTCCTTCTTGTTCCACATAATTTGATAGAGCGTTCTTATCACATGTCATGTGTTTTGAACATCCACTATCAATTATCCAAACTGTTCCCTCTGCTACTTTGCTTCTTCTTGCAGTTCTTCGATCCTGCAATTAATAAACTTTAGCTACCCTTTCAACAAGTGGGTGCTTGGTCAGTAGCAATTATTTCTTTGGGAACCCAGATAAATCTAGTATCAGGAACACATATATAGCACGTAATCTTTCTTCCAGTATCATCTATTCTGGTTATGGCTTTGTAGATATAAGGATGATTTCTCTCAATGTTGTCCCAATCTATCTTCTTCTTCTTGTTTGAAGATATCTTAAGAGGTGTCTTCTGCTTCTTATTTTTATCTATTTTCTTATATTGAGCAGATTGACCTTCTTTCTGATGGTATCTGTTGTTTCCTGTCTCCTTTATTATCAACTTCTGGGGTTGATCTCTCTTGTTCTTGAGATCTTTAATTTGATCTGGTATATTCTTCCTTTCAGGGACAAACTGAGTTTTGCTGGTACTTCCATTGTAACCTAGACCGGCTCTCCCTTTCTGTTGCATATCTATAATCATTTCAGCTCGTTCTTGACTCTTGTTGATTTAGCTCATGTTCTCCATATTTTTCTTCAGTTTCTCCTCCACTACATCCTTACTGTGAATTACATCTTTCACCTTGGAGTTGAGAGAATATATTTCTGCATCTTTTGTCTTGATCTGCTCTCCAAGACCATTTATTTGTGCAGAGAACTTGGTGTTTGCTTCACTTAAGAATTTTACAGTGTCATTCAGCTTGTCATTTTCCTTTATGACTTCAGAGAACAGCTTCTTAATGCTGGTGTAGCTCTTCAACATCTCATTGATTTCATCCCATGTTACTTCTGGTTCATCTTCATTTCCTGAATCATTGACAGATTTATTTGAAGATAGGGAGACATGTGAGTTTACCTCATTCTGGTCGAGTCCATTGTCTAGACCCATGTAGCACTCGTCCCAATCTTCATCTGTTTCTCCTGCATAAAATGCTTCATCATCTTCTGATGAATTATCTGTTAGATGACTTGAGCTGCTAGAGTCTTCTTCTGCTATCATAGCTTTGCGTTGAGCTCTGAGTTTTCGATCTCTTTTAGCTCGTAGTTCTTCTCTTTAACTTTTAGATAAGTCTGGGCAATATGTTTTGAAATGTCCTGTTCTCCCACAACCATAACAAGTATAGTCATTAGGGTTAGTCATTTTACCATTACCTCTACTTTCTGTTTTGGCATCAGATCGTTCTTCTTCTTTGTTCTTCTGGTATCTACTCTTGTTGTCTTTGTAGAACCTACGATACTTTCTTGATCTGACTTCCATCTTGTCCATTCTCTTTGCAATCATTGAGAATTCTTTGAGTAACTTGTCATATCCTCCTTCTGCTAGTGTAGCAGATGATGCTGATTCATCTGTTTTGCACTTCGCTTTGAAGGCAGTCTCTTTCTCCTTCTTTGAGCTATTCTCGCTCTTTTTGCTGGAGGAATAATCTGGTCCATGGATCCTTCTGATATCGCATTCATGAACAGCCAAATGATCAAATAGAGCTTCCACGGACAGATCGTTAAAATCAGCACGTAGTGGTTGCATTGCTGAATAAATCTCCCAGCTTGGTGGCAGTGCTCTAAGAATCTTGAGATTCTTCTCTCTCTGTGTGTATTTGTTCTTTTTGAAGGCAGAAACTTCAAGTAATACTTCAGTGAACCTGTTCTTCATCTGTTCGATGGTTTCTCCAGGTTTCATCTTGAATTCATCAAACTTGTTACATGCTAGGGACAGCTTGTTCTCAATCATTGCTTCAGAACCTAGACTGAGATCTCTCAGGGCTTCCCATATTTCTTTGGCTGTGTCAAGATCTTGGATCTTTGCCAGATAGACTCCTTTTACAGTACTGGAAATAACTCCTTTGGCAAAATCATCAAGATTTGCTTCTCTTCTTTCTTCAGAAGTGTACTTTCTGGGATCTTTTAGTACAGCCTCTTTGACCACTCCTGTTTCAGTGATACGAGTTGTTTCTTCTGTAATGGCTAATGGCCCTTCTTCAATTACCTTCCACATCAAGCAATGATGAGCTTTGAGGCACATCTTGATTCTGAAACTCCACTCTCTGTAACCTTGGATGGAGAATTCTTCGCATGCCTTGATAACAGATGACTCCATAATGACAGATAGGATGCAGATGATGAAAAAGATTTTCTTGATCTATTCAAGTTGACCACGTAGGAATTAACCTTGTGAAACAAAACAATGGTCTTATGAACCACCGCTCTGATACCACTTGTTGGTCCTGAAAGAGCAAGGTTTGGTGTATGGGGGGGGGGGGGGAATACACCAAATACAAACTTTTCAGTTTACTTGACTAATTTAATAGGAGAGATTTAAGCTTTCTGTATTACAGATTGCTTAAAGTGTCAGACCAGATCGACTATCTAATCGATCTTGCTTTGTTCAAGCAGAATCTCTCAAGTGAGTAACACAAAGCAGAGAGTAAGAGTAATCTTATTCTCCAACACTGTATTGTGTGCGGAATAATGGTGGACTTAGTCGGTGCTCTTTGTTTAGAAAATCTTTTGAAAAATTAACCGAATATTTAGTAGATTGATTAAGGATGCAATTTAAATGAGTATGACAGATAGAGAATAAAACAATTGGAATATAGAGCAGAAAGTAAATAACGCAGTTATTTTACGTGGTTCAGGAAACTCCCTACGTCCACGGTCTAATCCAAACTAGATTAGTTATCCACTACTAGGATACTCTTCTTATTTATACTCGCTGAAAACGAGCCACAAGTTTCAAACACAACCTGATTGAAACTTATGCACTAATAAGGGTCGTGTCCCTTTACAACTTACAGAAAAACTACTGTAAACAAGATCTCTTCACGTTAATCCACTAGAAAACTACTAGCTAGAAAAGATCTCCTTCTTTCTCTCTCGATAAGATAGACTTGAATCGAGGTGTGATTACGATTACGAACGCTTCACTTCGGAACACGAACTGGTTGAAATCTTCTCTCAGTAAATGTTTCGATTAGTTGAGATAATTTCTGGGCAGAGTAGCTTGTAATGATAAATGATCTTATTCGCGTATATATTCTGCCAGTCTCTGTTCTGAGCTTTTATAGGTGTAGAATTTTAAAAATTCTAACCGTTGAGGTTGATTGGTTTGGAGTAAATGTGATTTTACCAATCAAGGATAGTGAATCCCTAGATTATCTCCTCTTGCCTTCTAATAGGGTTGACAGAATCTTCCAAGTATGGTAAGCAGATCGTTTGACAGATAGCTTTCCTTTTTCTCGTCTTGATTGATTATCTTCCTTTTGCCGTACGAAGGGCTTAGTTAGACTTTTGGGATTCATAGACATTTTATCTGATTTCAGCATTTGAGTGTTGATCTGGTTGAACTTTCTGGTTGAGAGTTTCTTGGTTCAACTTTCTGTCTGAGTTGATTTGCTTCAACTTTTTGGTTGAGTTGCTGTGCTTCAACATTCTGGTTGAGTTGACGTGCTTCTACTTTCTGGTTGAGTTGATGTGCTTCAACTTTCTGGTTGAGTTGACTTGCTTCTAATTTCTGGTTGAATTGACGTGCTTCAACTTTCTGGTTGAGTTGTTGTGCTTCAATTTTCTGGTTGAGTTGACGTGCTTCAACTTTCTGGTTGAGTTGCTGTGCTTTCAACTTCCTGGTTGAGTTGACGTGCTTCTACTTTTTGGTTGAGTTGACGTGCTTCAACTTTCTTTATCACTCTGATCCTTCTGAATGTTAAGGTTCCTGTCACATATAAACCAGATAAAAGTAATACAGAACATGAATAATCCTAAGTATGTTTTCGAGGGAACATCATCAAAACTTAAATTATTTTGCGGGGTTCCCAACACTTGATACCTTCGGTTTTCATAAACTCGACAAGGCATTCGACCTTGTTAGACGCTGCAAAGGTTTAAAATTTACGAGTTTTCTTTTAACTGCTCTATATATCTTGAATGCTTTGAGTTTTCTTAAACCTGTATTACAAATCTACTTTATCTATTCTGCATGAGCACTTGTACTGTTGTATAGAATTCAATAATCTGTAAACCGCTATTGGGCACTTATACTTCATTGATGGAAGGATAGTGCTCACATCTATTGTTTTGATTTCATTGTAGGATTTGACAACATAATTACTGCACATCCTGTCCACTTTCTACCAAAGGAAGTTGTGGCCTTTTATCTCTCGTGGCAAGGAGAGAAAGGCGGGAATGAAGCTACCATCAGGATTAGCAAAGGAAATACCATCAGCAACACCACATACAATGTATTAAACATTATCGACAATGTTTATAAGTTGAAGGATGAAGGTCTCAATCTGGGAGACATCAGCGACGAACAACTTCAGGAGGCCAAAGAGATGGTAATGGTGGTGCCCATTCGCTATTTGAACAAGATGTTCAACCGAGCCCTACTCGCACCCGAATTCAAGATAGTTTTTAAATTCGTCCAGTGAATTTTCTTGAACCACAATGGTTTGTACGACCAGGTCACGCCCGAGAAGTTCAAGATTCTGACTGTTGTCGTGCTTAATCTGCTGGTGAATTGGAGCAGAATTCTATTTGACCTCTTGGCGAAGGAGGCCAAGATGATCACCTTCATGAAGGGAGCTAGCCCTGGAATTGAAGTGAAGCGAAGCAGTTTGAGACACTCCACAAAAATTAGCTATATGCTGGAGTCATTCTTCCACCAACACAAATGGGACACAGTAGTAGATTTTAATGACAGACTGCGTTTTCCCAAAGATCAGCACCAAATAGAGATGTCCATGGGAATCTCTGCAAACTTGATTGCAAGGGTGTCTGACCCCATTTTTATCAATGCCTTGATGGAGATGGGAAGCTCCAACCCCATCTGGGTTCCTCCATCTGTCCCTACAGAGAAATCCACAAAAACCAATGCAACAAAAGAGAAACCAACTGAAACAACCCCCTCCAAGAGAGTTACAAGGAGGGCAAGCTCAGTTGATACGGACGCCTCCACTGCAGCCCAACAACCGAAACCAAAGAGAAGGAGGTTACAAAAACTCGCAGAACCTGTGGAGGAAGACCAGGTTGAAGAAACTTTCATCCCTCAATAGGAGGTTGAGGAGGAAGAAATTTTGGTAGCTGGACCACCAGAGGATGTGGCTCCTATCTCATCCTTGGACCCAAGCCAGGTCAAGGATTTTTCTCCAGCTCACACTACAAGTCCATCATCTGCAGAACCCTTGGAGCAGATCGATGAAGAGGAAGAAGGTGAGGAAGAATCCACCGATGAGGAGGAAGAAAAGAAAAAGGCAGAGACTGTAGTGAAGATGCTGGAGACTGAAGCAGATCATTCTGTACTTAAGACATTTCCTGGGATACAGCTCACTCCAGAGAGCTACGAGGCAGCAAGACGCCTCAAATTTCTTTTGCTCATCAAGGATAAAGAATTCTATGTCCTTGATGCCCTCCTCCGAACCAGATCAATACATGCCCTGAAAGCAGAAGAAGCCACCTTGCTCAACATCTTCACTGCCTCTTCCATAGCTGCCTCCTCTAGGTTGGTTGTCTCCACAAATTCTTCCATCGTTGCTACGACAACAGGGGTGTATATATCATCTGTTAATTTATGACCCACCCTCTGTCCAGTTGGCTCTGGCTCCTCTTGTGGATAATCAACCACTGCAATCTGGATTTTGCTTGATTTGACTGGTTCCCCCTCAGCCTGTGCAGGTGGGTCCACGATCTGTTCTGCAGCATCAGCTTGATGCTGATCTGGTTCTGATTCTGGTATTGCTGTACCCTGTTGGTGAGCTTCAGCTTCAGCAAGTTCTTCATCTTCATCCTCATCAATACATTTAAAAAATTCCAACATCCCTGCCTTTTCATATATCGATCTGAGATCGATCTTGAGCTCTTTGGCCTCAAATTTTGCCATTGCCAGGGTGTCTGGACGATAAGTGTCCCTCAACTCAGCAATGGAGGAGGCAGTAAAGATGTTGAGAAGAGTGGCTTCTTCTGCCTTGAGGGCATCGATTGATCTCGTCTTCAGTATAGCGTCAAGGACATAAAATTCCTTGTCCTTGATGAGCAGAAGAAACTTGAGGCGTTTTGCTGCTTCGTAGCTCTCAGGAGTAAGATGGATTCCAGGGAATGTCTTAACAATGGAGTGATCTGCTTCAGCTTCTAGCAGCTTCACTACAGTTTCTGCCTTCTTCTTCTCCATATCCTCATCAGAGGATTCTCCCTCAGTTTCTTCCTCTTCATCAATCTGCTCGAGGTGTTCAGCAGATGATGGGCTAGTAGTGTGAGCAGGAGAGAAGTCCTTGACCTGGTTTGGGTCTAAGGAGGAGATGGGGGCAACATTCTCTGGTGGGCCCCCGACCAGAATCTCCTCGTCCTCAACCTCCTGTTGAGGGATAGATGATTCAGCAATGGCAGGTTCTTGAACTTGGACTTCTTCCACAGGTTCAGCAAGTTTTTGTAATCTTCTTCTCTTTTGTTTAGGCTGTTGAGCTACTGTGGAGGCGTCAGTATCCACTGAGCTGGCTCTCCTGGTAACTCTCTTGGTGGGGGTCCTTTCAATTGGCTTTTCTTTGGTGACCTTGGACTTGGTAGATTTCTCAGCAGGAGCAGATGGTGGAACCCAGATTGGGTTGGAGCTTCCCATCTCCATCAATGCATTTGCAAAAACAGGGTCTGTCACCCTGACTAGCAGATTGGCAGAAATTCCCATAGACATCTTAATTTGATGTTGGTCCTTGGGAAAGTGCAATCTGTCGTTGAATTCAACCATGGTATCCCACTTGTGTTGTTTGAAGAATGATTCCAGCATGTAGCTGATCTTGGTTGAGTGCCTCAGACTGCTCCTCCTCACTTCAATCCCAGGGCTTGCTCCTTTCACGATCGTGATCATCTTGGCCTCCTTTGCCTAGAGATCAAAGAGAATTCTGCTCCAGTTCACTGGCAGATTCAGCACAACCGCAACAAGAATTTTGAATTTCTCTGGGGTGACTTGATCGTAGGAACCATTGTGGTTCATGAAAATTCTCTGGACGAATTCAAATACTATCTTGAATTCAGGTGCAAGCAGTGCCCTGTTGAACATCTTTTCGTATAATGAATAAGCACTACCATCACCATCTCTATGGCCTCTTGTAGTTGCTCGTCCGTTAGATCTCCAAGGCTAAGACCTTCATCTTTCAGCTTGTAGACTTCATCTATTATGTTTAGCACATTATATGTTGTGTTGCTAATGGTGCTACCCTTGCTGACTCGGATGGTAGCTTCATTTCCACCTTTCTCTCCTTGCCATGACAGATAGAAGGCAGCTACTTCGTTGGGCAAGAAATGGAGGGGATGTGTGGTAATGATATTGTGAAAACCTACATCAAAGTCAAAGAAACATAGATGAGCACTATCCTTTCATCAATGAAGTATGAGTGCTCAGTAATAGTTTAAGTAATACGAAGTATCAAGTTCCACACAGCAATACAATTTTACATATGCATGCAAATGGATAAAGCCATGTTTTTCAATACGGATTTAGGAGGTTTTAGAGCATCAAGATACAAAACAGTTTAAAGGAAAACTCATAAATTTGAAACCTTTGCAACGTTTAACAAGGTCAAAAGTCTTGTCCAGTTTGTGAAATCCGAAAGTATCAAGAACAGCATAGGGATCTTGATGAATGTATTGATTCAGAAATTTCACTTGCTCAAGAAACAAAGAAGATTTTGGAGCCATGTTGGCAGATAGGTTTTTAAAAATTTGAGAGAGTTTGGAAGAGAGAAAAATTTGCTAAGTGTCGAAGATGAAGAATTTAGATGATAGTCGAACCGCCTTATCAAATATATATATATAAGTGATAAACAAGGTAATAAATTAATTGATATTCTTCCCTTTTTCAACTTTTCCCGCCTTTCGGAGTTACAGACTTATGGTCTATTATCTTCTCTGTTCTGCATTTGATACACGCGCTTGATCCTACGGTTGCAGTGTGGCGCGTGTTTGTTTTAGCAGTCAATTTTCTTCCTTTTTCCTGGTTTGGTAAAAATCTCCTCGATCACGTTTCCCAAATGCTTTACTTAATCATCAAAAATAAAAGATTTGGTATATTATGTCAGGATTTAGATATATATGCTATGATTAAATTGATATAATCGTCGTATCTTGTTGACTTTCCCCCTTGACCAAGTAATGGGAAATATTAATAAAAGAACTAACTAATATCCACGTGGCTGCTAGTTATCTGGTCCAGATCGATCTCCTTATTAACGAACTGTTGTCAACATTATCGATCTGTTTATGCCACTTTCAAATTTGGACATCAATCTTGTGTGATGACCTTTTAATGATTCCCGGTTGGAATTTGATTGATCTGTTTGATCATTAACTTGTACTTTAGATGATCTGGTATCAATTCCCAGTTGGAATTTTATGTGATCCTGTCTTTCATCATCTGTATTATATCAATCTGGTTCTTTCTTCCAGATTTAACAATCCTAATTTCCCACAAAGCATCTTAAATCTTTCTTCTGGTAATGCTTTGGTGAGAATATCTGCTCTCTGTATCTCAGTGTGTATTTTCTCGATCTGTACATGTTTTCTTTCAATATGATCCCTTATAAAATGATGTCTCACATCTACATGTTTGCATCTGGTATGCAAAACAGGGTTCTGTGTGATTGCTATAGCACTTGAGCTATCACAGAAAATAGGTATCTCCTTGACATCGATCTCATAGTCTTTGAGTTGTTGTTTTAACCAAAGTATTTGTGCACAACAACTCCCTGCCGCCATATATTCAGCATATGTGGTTGATGTGGCAACAGATGTCTGCTTCTTTGAGAACCAAGAGATCAGTTTATTTCCTAAGAATTGACATGTACCAGATGTTGACTTTCTGTCCAGCTTACATCCAGCATAATCTGAGTCTGTGTATCCAGTTAGCTCAAAGTTGTCTTTGCATGGATACCATAATCCAATGTGAGTTGTTCCATTAAGATATCTTAATATCTTCTTAGCTGCTTCCAAGTGACACTCTTTGGGGTTTGCTTGATATCTTGCACATACACCTACTGCAAATGTAATGTCAGGTCGACTGGCAGTTAGGTAGAGTAGTGATCCTATGATCCCTCTGTATTGAGTGATATTTGCAGGTTTTCCCTCTGGATCAGGATCAATTTTCCCATTTCTCTACATTGGGATTTTAACAGGTTTACTGTCTTTGATCCCAAATTTAGTCAGCAGATCATGAATATACTTTGCTTGATTAATGAAGATGCCATCTGGTAACTGCTTGACCTGGAATCCTAGAAAGAAACTCATTTCGCCCATCATGGACATTTGGTACTTATTCTTCATAAGTTCAGCAAATTTATCACACAAATAAGTAGATTGGGATCCAAAAATAATATCATCTACATAGATTTGTACTAAAAGGATATTCTCTTTGACTTTGATGATGAGCAAGGTCTTATCAACTAATACTCTTCTGAATCCAGATTCTAGAAGAAATGTAGACAATGTCTCATACCAAGCTCTAGGGGCTTGTTTTAGACCATAGACTACTGTTGTCAGTCTGTATACTTTCTGATTTGGATCTGCTTCATCGAATCCAGGTGGCTATTCCACATAGACTTCCTCTTCAAGGATACCATTTAGGAAGGCACTTTTGACATCCATTTGGTATACCTTGAATCATTTGTATGCAGCATATGCTGAGAACAGCCTTATTGCTTCTAGTCTGGCTACGGGTGCAAATTTTTCATCAAAATCAATGCCTTCTTGTTGATTATAGCCTTTAGCAACTAATCTGGCTTTGTTTCTAACTACTTCACCATTCTCATCTCGTTTATTTTTGAATACCCATTTTACACCAATAACTCCTTGGTGTTTGGGTCTGTCCACGAGATACCAGACCTCATTTCTTTTGAACTCATTAAGTTCTTATTGCATTGCTGTTATGCAATCTGCATCTTGTAGTGCTTCATGAGCATCAGATGGTTCAATGCGAGAGAGATAGCAGCTTAACAAGGTACTTTCTCCATGCATTCTTCTCGTTTTCACACGATCTGATGGGTTCCCAACGATCTGTTCTGGTGGATGATCTTGTATCCATCTCCTTCTCCTGGTCATCTCTTCATCAAATATCTCAGGATTAGGTTGATCTATTGGTTCCTCAAATTCAGAGTGTGTTATTGGTGAGCTTGAAATGGATTCTCATTTGTTCCAGCCTCTGGATTTAAATTTTCAGATTGATCATTGTCTGCAATGACTGTTTCATTGCTTTCAGTTGGTGATCTGTTTTCATCCAGATCACGTTGGATTGTTCCCCCTTGCTGTATAATTTCTTCAACAATTGGTGAATTATTGATCTCTTCATCAACACTTTTTGAATTCTAGACAAGAATATCTTCTAGTAATATCTCATTCATCTTTCTTGTAGTCATCTGGTTTTCTGTCTTTTTATCATTTGGTGACCTGTACTCAACAATAGATTCATCAAAAACAACATGAGGTGTTACCTCCACAACATGAGAGTTCTTATTGTAGACTCGATATGCTTTACTGACATCAGAATATCCTAAGAATATTCCAGGATCAGTTTTGCTATCAAAAGGCCTCAATTGAGATTTCTCATTATTGTGTATGTAGCACAAACAGCCAAAAGTACGAAAGTAAGAAATCTTAGGCTTTCTGTTGTTCCAGATCTCATATGGTGTCCTTCCATGTCTGAGTGTAATTGATGATCTGTTTTGAGTATAACAGGCTGTGTAGATAGCTTCTGCCCAGAACTTCTTGGGTAGATTGGTAGCATTTAGCATAGTACGAGCTGCTTCTTTAAGTGATCTGTTTCGCCTTTCAACAACTCCATTTTGTTGAGGAGTTCTAGCAGCTCAAGTTTGATGAGTGATTCCCATCTTATTGCAGCATGCTTCAATATTCTGGTTGAGAAATTCTGTTCCTCG
This sequence comes from Leonotis leonurus, assembly GCA_026898415.1. Lineage (NCBI taxonomy): Eukaryota > Viridiplantae > Streptophyta > Magnoliopsida > Lamiales > Lamiaceae > Leonotis > Leonotis leonurus. The sequence goes on from JAPKLX010000758.1 coordinate 47,363, forward strand.
ATCTCTTCTGATAGTAGCTACACTCACCTCTTTCTGTTTGGTGATCTTGTGTAGGAAATCAGGTAGTTTGGCTAATGTCTCTTTCTTCTTTAACAGAAAGATAACCCAGGTGAACCTTGAGTAGTCATCTATGATTACTAAGGTGTATTTTCTTCCATTTATGCTTAGTGGTTTAACTGGTCCAAACAGATCCAGATGCAAAAGCTCCAGTATTCTTGATGTTGAGTGAGCTGTTTTGCTTGTAAAGGATGATCTGGTTTGCTTTCCTGCTTGACAAGCATCACATATATGATCTTTATCATATACTTGATCTGGTAGTCTTTCCACTAATTTTTCTTTATCATATGCTTCAAGTCAAAGAAAAATGAGATGAAGCTTCAACACAAAAGTCA
>JAPKLX010002276.1:737-14220 GCA_026898415.1 Leonotis leonurus
CCCTACGAGATATGGAACAACAGAAAATCCAGGATTCATTATTTTCGCTCTTTTGGCTGTCAGTGTTACATTCACAATAATGGGAAATCTCAGTTGAAAATTTTTGATAGCAAAGCTGATCCAGGAATATTCTTAGGATATTCTGATGTCAGCAAAGCTTATAGGGTTTTTAACCAGAGGACTCACATTGTGGAAGTAACACCTCATATTGTTTTTGATGAATCTGTTATTAGTGACAGAGACCTAGATGCTGATCAAACACCAGAACAAGACCAGAACAAAAACCAGAAATTAATCCAGAACAAGAACCAGAAAGCAAAAGGGATTCTGTTAGAAGATATTCTAATCTGGAATACATCAGAAGAGAATGAAGTTGAAGTTCCCAACAGTGCTGAAACAGTAAGCTTGCAGCAAGGGGGAACAGAACAGACAACCTTAACTACACCAGAAGACAATCAGCTTGAAGGAGGAGACACCTCTAATGAACCAGAACTAGATCAACCCGAAGAATCAAGAGATTCAAATGGTTGGAATAATGATCAAGAAGAACCAGAAACTGAAAATCCTTTCCAAACTTCTCATCAAGAATTTGAGGACCCAGCAAGTGAACCAGAACCAGAGATATCAGAAGAGGAGATATCTAGCAGAAGGAAATGGATTCAAGAAAATCATCCTTCTGAACAGATTGTTGGGAACCCAACAGATAGAGTGAGAACTAGAAGAATGCATGGAGAGAGTGCACTTCTCAGTTGTTATCTATCACGTGTTGAACCCTCTGACACCTATGAAGCACTTAGAGATGCAGACTGGGTCATAGCTATGCAAGAAGAACTCAATGAGTTCAAGAGAAACCAAGTCTGGTATATGGTAGACAGACCAAAACATCAAGGGGTGAAAGGTGTAAAATGGGTATTCAAAAACAAACGAGATGAGAATGGAGAAGTCGTCAGAAACAAGGCTAGACTAGTTGCAAAGGGATACAATCAACAAGAAGGTATCGACTTTGATGAGACCTTTGCACCAGTGGCCAGATTGGAAGCAATTAGGCTATTTTTAGCATATGCTCCATACAAGAGATTCAAAGTATACCAGATGGATGTCAAAAGTGCATTCCTCAATGGCATACTTGAAGAAGAAGTATATGTTGAGCAACCACCTGGTTTTGAAGAAGAAAATCCTGACCAGAGAGTATATAGACTAGCCAAAGCTGTCTATGGGTTGAAACAGGCACCCAGAGCGTGGTATGAAACATTATCAACATTCCTACTGGAATCAGGCTTCAGAAGAGGTTCTGTTGACAAGACACTGTTTATCATCAAAGTCAAAGAACATATTCTGCTGGTCCAGATATATGTCGATGACATAATCTTTGGATCACAATCTCCCTATCTGTGTGACAAATTTGCAGAACTAATGAAGAACAAATACCAAATGTCCATGATGGGTGAGATGAATTTCTTTTTAGGATTGCAGGTAAAACAACTACCAGATGGTATCTTTGTTAATCAAGCAAAATACATCAATGATCTGCTAGTCAAGTTTGGAATCAAAGACAGCAGAACAGTTAAAATTCCAATGCAATCAAATGGAAAGATAGATCCAGACCCAGAAGGAAAACCAGCAAACATCACACAATACAGAGGAATTATTGGCTCTCTGTTATATCTTACTGCAAGTCGTCCAGATATCACATATGCAGTTGGAGTTTGCGCCAGATATCAAGCCAATCCTAAAGAATCACATATGGAAGCTGCCAAAAAGATACTTAGATACCTTAAGGGAACAGCTAACATTGGTCTCTGGTATCCACAAGATGATAACTTTGAGCTTACAGGCTATTCTGATTCAGATTATGCAGGATGCAAACTGGACAGAAAGTCTACCTCTGGGACGTGTCAATTCCTTGGAAACAAGTTGATATCTTGGTTTTCAAAGAAACAGACATCTGTTGCTACATCAACCACAGAAGCAGAATATATGGCTGCTGGAAGCTGTTGTGCACAGATACTATGGTTGAAACAGCAACTAAGAGACTATGAGATTGATGTGAAGGAGATACCTATATTCTGTGACAGCTCAAGTGCTATAGCTATAACACAGAATCCAGTACTCCACACAAGATGCAAACATGTCGATGTGAGACATCATTTTATTAGAGATCATGTAGAGAGAAAGCATATCAAGATTGAGAAGATTCATACAGACATCCAACGTGCTGATATATTAACTAAAGCTTTACCAGAAGAAAGATTCAAGATGCTATGTGGAAAACTTGGACTACTCAGTCTAGATGAAGATTACCAGAAGGCTACCAGATAGCCATGACCAGAAAGCTACCAGATAGCTACTACCAGAAAGCTACCAGAAAGATAATTACAAGAATGACAGAAAGCTCAGTTGTAATAAAATACACGTGGCATAATTTTCTCAATAAATTGACGAAAAAGCCATGTGAAAATTATTTCTTAAATGCTAAGTCAAGGGGGAACTTTTAAGGAAATTGAAGCGTCAAGATAAAAGACGTCACTCTCCTAGGTTACAGGACTGTAAAAGATATTTTTTCCTAGATTTACTAAATCTTCTATTTTTCGCCATGATTAGCTCAACCTTGGGAACTGGAATCGAGGAAATCCCTGCAAGAAACAGGAAAAGGAAAGTTGCCAAAAGTAAGAGATACTCACACGCTCGCATATAAACCCTAGGATCTCGAGCGTACATCTCACACAAGGAAAGGCGGCAAAACAAATCATAGAAGCGGGAAAATCTAAAAAGGGAGAAGATTTTTTTTAACTCTTTGAATTACTTACAGTTTTATTATCTTTTATTATCTTTTGTTATATATATGCGATATCTTCTCTGAACTGCTCACCTTCACTTTATCGCACTGAGCACTTCTCAAAATTTCTAAGCACTTAAGATTCTTCCAAACCTTCTGCAAATCTCTCCTCAAAACATCTTTGCGTTTGACTATGGCACCTCAAACTTCACTCTTTCTTCAACACGTTGCTGAGGTTCAGCGATTTCTTTCACCTGAACCGTATGCAGCTCTTGACACTCACGGATTTCGAAAACTTGAAGAAATCTTTGCAATGGTCAAACGCTGCAAAGGTTTTTAAACTTATTGTGTTTTACCATATCTGCAGTATGCTTGAAATATTACTTGCTTATGAACTGTTCTTAATTTGTTCCACGTAACTGTTCATACGACTCTGTTTATGCTAGATGCTCATATTGTTCTTTTAAACTGATGTATATACATATGCATGTGTTTTATTCTTGTGAGAATAGGCTTCTGCAATATTGTAACTTCTCATCCAAATATGTTCCTGGCAAAGCAAGTGGCTACCTTCTATCTGACATGGCAGAATGACAAGCATGGCTTTGAAGCCAATGTACTGATGCCAATTGGTGACAGAACAAGCAAGACACCGTATAATGTGATTGAAATGATCAATCAAACTTACAGACTGAAAGATGAAGGTCTAGCTTTGGAAGATATCACAATGAAGCAATTACAAGAAGCTGTTGAGATCATGATGGTGATACCCATCTCTTATACTGGACGGATGTTCCAACGATCTCTACTCCAACCAGGGTTCAAGCTACTCTTAGAAGTAGTTCAGAGGATCTTTCTCAACCACAGTGGCACTTATGATCAAGTCACACCTGAGAAATTCAGAATTCTCACAGCGGTTGTTCTCAACCTTCGAGTCAACTGGAGCAGAATCCTCTTTGAGCTAATGGCTAAAGAAGCAAAACTGGTAACTTACTCAAAGGATAGCAAGGGCAGAGGAACTTCAGTGGAAGTTCGAAGAAATCTTCGCCATTCCACCAAGATAAGTTTGATGATTGAGCGATTCTTCACCCAGAAAGTCTGGGAAGATGCAGTAGAATTCAACACTGGTCTTTCTATTCCCAAGGACCAGCACCAGCTGGAGATGTCTTTGGGACTCGCACCCCAGTTTTTCAACAAGATTCCTGATGAAGTGCACCGTGTTGCTGCACTGGAAATGGGTAGTTCAAACCCTACTTGGATGCCACCTACTAGAGGTGTGGAGAAGAAGAAGGAGAAGGTGGTAAAAGAAAAGGCAGCCAGAAAGCGAGGCAGCTCTGTGGAGACAGAAACTTTTGCCTCTCTACCAAAACAGAAAAAGAGGAGACTCCAGAAAGTTCAAGAATCATCACCACCACCAGCAGCAACAACAGAACAATCAGATTTACCAGAACATGATGAAGAAACAACACAAGCAGCAACTGAACAACCAGACATCCCATCAGCAGAGGTTCAACCAGAAACAAGTCATCCGGAGAAAGATTTTTCTCCTGCCAGAACAACTACTCCTTCCCCAAGCCGAATGGAAAGGATAAGTGAAGAAGACGAGGAAGGAGACTCACCTGATGAGGAGGATGTCAGGAGACAACAAGCTGAGAGTGTTATCAGCCTGCTGGAAAATGAAGCAGAACACTCTGTTCTGCAAGAGTTCCCTGGAATCACTCAGCTACCAGAGAGTTTGGGAGCAGCAAGGCGTGTCAAATTCTACTTGCTGGTCAAGGACAGCGAGTACTATGTATTTGATGCACTGCTCCAACTCAAAACCATTGATGAACTAAAGAAAGAAGAGGCAACACTGCTGAGTCTACTTCAAGTCACCTCCGTCCAAGAAATCAGGGCAGATTATCAGCAACTCATCTCTGGCCTTATGCATCAAGAGGCAGAGAGTCTGAAGATCAATCTGGAGCCACCACACCAGGACCCTGCACCAACAGAACCATCATCATCTCAACCCGAACAGAAGGCAGATCAACTCAAGATGCCTACCAAGGAAACACCAATTATTGATCTGGACTCTGGTGATGAAGAACCGATTGGTCAGAACGTTGGTGGCGAGACAAGCAACGAAATCTACACACAGGGAGCAGCACAGAAACTGAAGAAACACGTGCACTTCTACACTCTGGAAGAATTGCTGGAAAGAGAAACACGACCTTTCAACAACTATCAACTCGATAATCTCATCACACTTCGAGTTGAAGACTGTTTGACAGACACCTGCAACATCCTACAGGAAAAAGCTACCCAGATCCTTTCTGATTTTAACCAACACCAGAAGGACTACGTCAACGACATGGATAAAGACCTCAGGGGGAAAATCAGAAAGATCAGGGATGATCTGAACAAGAAAATGGATGATGACAGAGAGGTACACGAAGCTGATCAGAACAAGATCCATCTGCATTTAAAAGGCATAGACAAAAAAGCAGAAAAGGCCACTGCCTTGCTTGCTGACCTGTTGGCCAAACAAGATGAATCAATCAGTGCTGCTGTTGACAAGAAAGGAAGTGCACTCGCTGCTCAACTCAAGGAAGACACTGACCTGTCCATCCACTCCCATCTAGCTCTTTTTGAAAAAGAGAAATTTGTGGAGCTGATGCGGAAAAACCAGGTCGCTGTCTTAAATGACCCTCTTTACCCAAACCCAGAAGAGTTTGAGCAACAGAACAATCGCCTTACTGCTGTTGAAGAACTCCAAGAGACCTATGACAAGACTTTGTCAACAATGAACAGCAGGTTAGAGCAGAAACTGGACGCCTCAAACCAGACAATCAATCTCCTACTTGGCTTCAAATCAGACGCTGAAATAAAGGTTGAGAAGATGACAGAAGAGATTGCTTCTCTGCGCACATTGATAAGTACCCTATTTGATGATGTCAAAAAGGGGGAAATATCAGGAAGCAAAAGCACAGGAGGAAAAGGCAGCAGCAAGATTTTGAGAACAGAGGAGGTGGAAATTACAACTGAAGAAGTGGAGCCTACAACAGAAACACCAGCTCCGACACAAACAAGACCCACTACACCTCCAAGACCTGATCCTACATTGATCGGAACAGAACCAGCTCAACCAGCATCTCACACTCCAAAAGACAAAGGGAAAAAGCCGATAGATGAGGGTGACCAGATAGCTGAGCTTCTGCTGTTCGGAGTAAGCATGGACCAAGCATGCGATCCTGTATTCAGAGCACAATTCTATAAAGATCAGGCTGAGAGAGAAAGGAAGATTGCTGCACAGGAAGCCAAAGAAAAATCTTTTCAAACTCCTTTCTCCTCGCCTTCATCTGCTGAACGCTCACAACAACAATCATCTGCTTCTACCACCCAGTCCAAGAAGAAAAAGAAGAAACCATTCTCCTGGAACCTATCCCTGCAAAAGAAGACACCAACTGACGCATGGGTTCCAGAGAATGATCAGACTGATTGGGAAAAGGTTAAACAAGGGTTCATTCTAAACAGATATTTCCTAAAAGAGCCCACATATTCAGAATCGATTCCAGATGAAGATTTTAACCGCTACCTGGAGAATTTCAGAGATCAAGACCTTGTAAAGAGAATCAGAACAGCTGCTGCAGAGGCCAAAATCCAGCTGAAGGCACCAGAGAAGGAATTCATGATCTGCCCAACTATACCAGGCAGTAATCTTCCAGACAAGACTTATATTCTGAACTACATCAATCAACTGGCGAAGATTAAAGGCTACAAGATCGATAACCACGATCCAAACTATGCCAGGGTGAGAGATGGTATATATGAGAGCATCCAGCTGGTGTCTGACGCTCAGAGAGAAAGAATGAAGAAGGGAGGTGCAGCAAGATGGTTCTCTTAGATAGATCTTTTGTATCTTCTGCTTTTTACTCTCTGTTATCTCTATTGAATCTCTGTACTCATCAATTCATATATCAATGAATTTGGGTTTCTCTTATACTTCTGTTGTTTACTGTTATTTAACTTAAATAACAAATAACCTATCTCCCAGAACATGATCCATACTTGATTAAGCTAACTAAGTGTGGTTTTGACATCATCAAAAAGGGGGAAATTGTTGGGAACCCCACAATATATTCTAAGTTTTGATGATGTTCACTCATACACACACTTGGCTTTCTTCATGTTCTGTATCATTTCTGTTGATGGTTATTGACCAGATAGTCGAAACCAGTTCAGCCAGAAAGATGGAATATGTCTCAGACAGAAAGCTGAACCAGCAAGTCTGTAACAGAAAGCTGAACCAGCAAATCTTTAAAAGAAAGCTGAACCAGCAAGTCTTTAACAGAAAGCTGAACCAGCAAGTCTTTGACAGAAGGCTAAACCAGAGAATCTCAAGCCAACAAGTCTTTGACAGAAGGCTAAACCAGAGAATCTCAAACCAGCAAGTCACAGACAGAATGCTAAACCAGAGAGTCTCAATCAGAAAATGAAGCTAGTCAACTTTAACAGAAAGTTGAACCAGAGAAGCTTCAGCCAGAAAGATGGAAGATGCTTCAACCAGAAAGTGGTTAACATATGCTCTACCAGAAAGTACCTCAACCAGAAAGTGTCTAAGGCAATATTCAACCAGAAAGACAATAGACCAGAGAGGACACAACCAGAAGGTTAAAAGCAAACGAGAAAGAGCAGAACCAAACCTGTCGATGAAGCATTAAAGACTTTCCATTTGAGATTTGGAAATTGAATCACTGATTGACATGGAGAAGGAAAGCAATCATAGATGATCTGCTTACCAATCATAGAAGATTCAATCAACAAACTCTACAAGGAAAGAAGAGATATAATTGATTGACAATCCACAAATCAAATAAAGTCAATCAACAAACGGCTAGAATTTCAAATTCAGAGCCTATATATGTTTGAAGTTTCAAAGTCTGAAAAAAAATATACGAAAGCGATATACTGCAGAAATATTCTCAAGCATTTTATCTCCAAATCAGACAAAAGCTTCAAACCGTTCGTGATCGCAATCACACCTCGATTCAAGTCTGTCTTATCGAGAGAAGAAGGAGATCTTTACAAGCTAGTAGTTTTCTAGTGGATTAACGTGAAGATAGCCTGTTTACAGTAGTTTTCTGTAAGTTGTAAAGGGACACGACCCTTATTCGTGCATAAGTTTCAATAAGGTTTGTAATTGGAACTTGTGGCTCGTTCTCAGCGAGTATAAATAAGAAGAGTATCCTAGTAGTGGATATCTAATCCAGTTTGGATTAGACCGTGGACGTAGGGGGTTTCCCGAACCACGTAAAAATAACTGTGCCATTTAAATTCTACATTTTATATTCAGTTGTTTTTATTCTGCATCTATCATACTCATTCAAACCTGCATTCTTAATCAACCTCTAAATACTCGATTAAGTTTTCAAAAGATTTTCTTAACAAGAGCACCGACTAAGTCCACCATTATTCCGCACACAATACATTGCTGGAAATTAAGTTCACGCTTACATTCTGCCTTGTATATCTCACTTGAGAGATCTTATTTGGATAGAACCTAAACGATTAGATAATCACTTTGTTCTATCAACTTGAGCAATCTGTATTTAAGAAAGCTCACATCTCTCTGTTTGAAATAGTCAAGTAAACTGAAAAAGTTTGCATTTGGTGTATTCCCCCCCCCATACACCAAACCTTGCTCTTTCGGGACCAACAAGTGGTATCAGAGCGGTGGTTCAAACTGACCATTGTTTTGTTTCACAAGGTTAATACCTGCGTGGTCAACTTGAATAGATCTAGAAAATCTTTTCATCATCTGCATATTATCTGTTATGGAATCATCTGTTATCAGGGCATGCGAAGAATTCTCCATCCAAGGTTACAGAGAATGGAGCTTCAGAATCAAGATGTGTCTCAAAGCTCATCACTGCCTGATGTGGAAGGTGATAGAAGAAGGACCTTTGGCTATTACAGAAGAAACCACTCGTATCACTGAGACAGGAGCAGTCAAGGAAACTGTACTGAAAGACCCCAGAAAGTATACTTCTGAAGAAAGAAGAGAAGCAAATCTTGATGATTTTGCTAAAGGAGTTATCTCCAGTACTGTGAAAGGAGTTCATCTGGCCAAGATCCAAGATCTTGATACAGCCAAAGAAATGTGGGAAGCACTAAGAGATCTCAGCCTAGGATCTGAAGCTATGATCGAGAACAAGCTATCCCTAGCATGTAATAAGTTCGATGAATTCAAAATGAAGCCTGGAGAAACTATTGAACAAATGAAGAACAGGTTCACTGAAGTATTACTTGAAGTGTCTGCCTTCAAGAAGGATAAGTACACACAGAGAGAGAAGAATCTCAAGATTCTTAGAGCCTTACCACCAAGTTGGGAAATCTATTCAGCTATGCAACCTCTACGTGCTGATTTCAATGATCTGTCTGTAGAAGCACTATTTGATCATCTGGCTGTCCATGAATGTGATATCAGAAGGATACATGGACCAGATCACTCCTCCAGCAAGAAGAATGAAACTAGCACTAAGAAGGAGAAAGAGACTGCCTTCAAAGCGAAGTGCAAAACAGATGAATCAACATCATCTACTGCATCAGAAGAAGGAGGATATGATAAGTTACTGAAAGAATTCTCACTGATTGCTAAGAGAATGGACAAGATGGAAGTCAGATCAAGAAAGTATCGAAGGTTCTACAAAGACAACAAGAGTAGATACCAGAAGAACAAAGAAGCAGAACGATCTGATGACAAAACAGAAAGTAGAGGTAATGGTAAAATCACTAATCCTACTGACTATACTTGCTATGGTTGTGGAAGAACAGGACACTTCAAGACAGACTGTCCTGATCTATCCAAAAGCCAGAGAGAAGAACTACGAGCTAAAAGGGACAGAAAGCTAAAAGCTCAACGTAAAGCCATGATAGCAGAAGAAAAAGAAGAAGATGATTCCAGCTCAAGCCATCTATCTGATAGTTCAACAGTTCAACAGAAGATGATGAAGCATTCTTTGCTAAAGAAGAAGAAGACTGGGATGAATGCTATGCAGGACTAGACAACGGTCTAGATGATGTAGAGGTAAACTCTTGCAACTCTAATTCATCAAATGATATCGACCTGGATCAGGAAATAGAAGACCAAGATGAATATTCATGGAATGAAGTTAATGAAATGTTCAAGAGCTACTCAAGTATCAAGAGACTTTTCAAAGAAGTTGTTGAAGAAAATGACAGATTGATGAAAACTGAAGAGATATTGAGTAAAGCAAACACTAAATTTGTTGCTAACATCAATATTCTGGAAGAACAGATCAAGAGCAAAGACAGTGAGATTCATTCCTTGAACTCAAAAGTCAAAGATCTTATAAATAGGAACAACATTGCTGAAGAAAAGATAAAGAAAGGCAGAGATATGATCTACATAAGTGATGAACGTGCCAAACTGCTCATCAACATACAACAGAAAGGCATTTCTGGATTAGGATATCCAGGTCACACAGAAAAAGCAGCAGGTCCAATGAAATTCGTACCTGAAAGAAGACAGATACCAGATCAAGTAATAAACTTGAAAAATAAGAAAGATCTTCCCCAGAAGATGATGGTTAAACAAGCTGGTAACAGACAATATCATCAAATCAAAGGACATCCTGCTAACTACACTGAATCTAAACAACAGCCCAAAAATAAAGTCAACAGGACATCACAGAAGAAAGCAGAAAGCAAAGGATCAGAGAGATACCATCCATCTGTTCTTCACTCGAAGTCCATTGTTGATGAGAATGGGAATATCATCACCAGCTACATTATTGTTCCAAATTTAAAGCTATTCTGGATTCAAAAAGGGATCTTTGCTAATAACCAAGCACCCAGACAATAAAGGGTAGCTAAATCTATTTAATTGCAGGACCAGAAGGCTGCAAGAAGAAGCAAGATTGCAAAAGGATCAATCTGGATAATTGATAGTGGCTGTTCAAAACACATGACATGTGACAAAAACCTACTATCAGACTACATAGAGAAACCAGGACCTCATGTCACTTTTGGATGTAATTCAAAAAGATATACCAGAGGATATGGAAACATAAAAGTTGGCAAGACCACCATCTCAAATGTTTCATATGTTGAAGGTCTCAGCCACAATCTGTTTTCTGTAAGTCAGTTCTGCACCAATGGTAATCAAATTATCTTTGACACTAACAACTGTCTGGTGAAGAACAAGGAAGAAGATGAGATACTCCTTACCGGGATATTGCAGGATAGACTATATATTGTGCAATGGAACAATCAGATAGAAACCTGTCTGGTCACTAAGACAGTATCAGAAACTAGTTGGCTATGGCATAAAAGATTAAGCCATCTCAACTTTAAAACAATCAATAAGATTGCCCGAGAGAAACTAGTTGAAGGACTGCCAGATCAAATATATGACAAGAATCACATCTGTGAAGCATGTCAAGCTGGAAAACAAACCAGAACATCTTTTTCAAACAAATCTGCCCAGAGCTCAACCAGAATACTAGAGTTACTACATTTAGACTTATTTGGTCCCGTTAAACCATTAAGTATAAATGGTAGGAAATATACCCTAGTCATCATTGATGATTATTCAAGATTTACTTGGGTAATATTCTTGCATAAGAAGAAAGAAACTCTGGAGAAGCTGCCAAACTTTCTCAACAAGATTACCAAGAAAAAGGAAGCTTCTGTTACCACCATAAGAACAGATCGTGGAACAGAATTCCTAAACCAGAAAGTTGAAGAATATTGCAACCAGATGGGAATCTCTCATCAAACATCTGCTGCAAGAACTCCTCAACAGAATGGAGTGGTTGAGAGAAGAAACAGATCATTAAAAGAAGCAGCTCGCACTATGCTCAATGCAACCAGATTGCCAAAGAAATTTTGGGCAGAAGCCATCTATACAGCATGCTACACACAGAACAGATCAGTTGTTACAATCAGACATGGGAAGACACCCTACGAGATATGGAACAACAGAAAATCCAGGATTCATTATTTTCGCTCTTTTGGCTGTCAGTGTTACATTCACAATAATGGGAAATCTCAGTTGAAAATTTTTGATAGCAAAGCTGATCCAGGAATATTCTTAGGATATTCTGATGTCAGCAAAGCTTATAGGGTTTTTAACCAGAGGACTCACATTGTGGAAGTAACACCTCATATTGTTTTTGATGAATCTGTTATTAGTGACAGAGACCTAGATGCTGATCAAACACCAGAACAAGACCAGAACAAAAACCAGAAATTAATCCAGAACAAGAACCAGAAAGCAAAAGGGATTCTGTTAGAAGATATTCTAATCTGGAATACATCAGAAGAGAATGAAGTTGAAGTTCCCAACAGTGCTGAAACAGTAAGCTTGCAGCAAGGGGGAACAGAACAGACAACCTTAACTACACCAGAAGACAATCAGCTTGAAGGAGGAGACACCTCTAATGAACCAGAACTAGATCAACCCGAAGAATCAAGAGATTCAAATGGTTGGAATAATGATCAAGAAGAACCAGAAACTGAAAATCCTTTCCAAACTTCTCATCAAGAATTTGAGGACCCAGCAAGTGAACCAGAACCAGAGATATCAGAAGAGGAGATATCTAGCAGAAGGAAATGGATTCAAGAAAATCATCCTTCTGAACAGATTGTTGGGAACCCAACAGATAGAGTGAGAACTAGAAGAATGCATGGAGAGAGTGCACTTCTCAGTTGTTATCTATCACGTGTTGAACCCTCTGACACCTATGAAGCACTTAGAGATGCAGACTGGGTCATAGCTATGCAAGAAGAACTCAATGAGTTCAAGAGAAACCAAGTCTGGTATATGGTAGACAGACCAAAACATCAAGGGGTGATAGGTGTAAAATGGGTATTCAAAAACAAACGAGATGAGAATGGAGAAGTCGTCAGAAACAAGGCTAGACTAGTTGCAAAGGGATACAATCAACAAGAAGGTATCGACTTTGATGAGACCTTTGCACCAGTGGCCAGATTGGAAGCAATTAGGCTATTTTTAGCATATGCTCCATACAAGAGATTCAAAGTATACCAGATGGATGTCAAAAGTGCATTCCTCAATGGCATACTTGAAGAAGAAGTATATGTTGAGCAACCACCTGGTTTTGAAGAAGAAAATCCTGACCAGAGAGTATATAGACTAGCCAAAGCTGTCTATGGGTTGAAACAGGCACCCAGAGCGTGGTATGAAACATTATCAACATTCCTACTGGAATCAGGCTTCAGAAGAGGTTCTGTTGACAAGACACTGTTTGTCATCAAAGTCAAAGAACATATTCTGCTGGTCCAGATATATGTCGATGACATAATCTTTGGATCACAATCTCCCTATCTGTGTGACAAATTTGCAGAACTAATGAAGAACAAATACCAAATGTCCATGATGGGTGAGATGAATTTCTTTTTAGGATTGCAGGTAAAACAACTACCAGATGGTATCTTTGTTAATCAAGCAAAATACATCAATGATCTGCTAGTCAAGTTTGGAATCAAAGACAGCAGAACAGTTAAAATTCCAATGCAATCAAATGGAAAGATAGATCCAGACCCAGAAGGAAAACCAGCAAACATCACACAATACAGAGGAATTATTGGCTCTCTGTTATATCTTACTGCAAGTCGTCCAGATATCACATATGCAGTTGGAGTTTGCGCCAGATATCAAGCCAATCCTAAAGAATCACACAT
>JAPKLX010001152.1:1981-19007 GCA_026898415.1 Leonotis leonurus
TCTTCTTCTTCTTCTTCTTCTTCTTCTTCTTCTTCTTCTTCTTCTTCTTCTGCTTTTTCTTCTTCTTCTCCTTCTGCTTCTTCTTCTTCTTCTCCTTCTCCTTCTTCTTCTCCTCCTCCTCCTCCTCCTCCTCCTCCTCCTCCTCCTCCTCCTTCTTCTTCTCCTCCTCCTTCTTCTGCTCCTCCTCCTCCTCCTCCTTCTTCTCCTTCTTCTCATTCTTGTTTATATGATTGAGAAGAAATTGAAAATAATGTCCACCTCCATCTCATCCTGCTTTAGCTGGTCTATTGAATTGATGGTAAGGAATGCATCCATAATGTAATATTGACTATATTTAATGTCAAGATATGTTCTGAACCGAATAACTTCCTTGAGAGTAGCAGGAGTGAGCTCGATCCCAAGTAGTTCTCGCAAAACAACTAACTTAGTTATCTCTGTGATGGAGTCAGGAGTGTAGTTGCCTCCGATCATCGAGAAGACTCTTCATCAAGAATTGCATCTTCCTCATCCTCGTTGTATCTATGATGGTGGTCAAGGATCTTGAATTGCATCATTGGGAAGGCAAATAGACTTGTATTTTCTCACACTATCTCACACTACTTATTTACATAATGGGGCTTTGTGTGTGGCTACTATATTAAGTTAAATTAATTATTACATTAAGTTAACTTTGACTTTCAAATTAACTACTATAGAAAATGTAATAAAGTATATATCTTATATAAATATTTATTGATTAATTACTATAGGAAATTAATTACAGATGTAATCCTTTTTATGATTAATTATTTTCCTCGTGTAAGATTTATAAATCCATTAATTAATTGAGTTTGCTAACAACTCACAATAATTAATATATTTATTCGTGAGTGATCCGATTTAGACTTTGATTATTGTATATGAAATAAATTCCAACCGACCGGGTTACTTATGCAACAAACCTTTATGAACGCCTCATGTGAATTTAATCAACTAGTGTCCCTGAGACGCGATTCCATGAGATTGACAATCGAGCATTTCTCGCTAAACCAATCACTACTGCCTAAGACATTACTATATAGGGTTACGAAAAACCCCGTAAGTGCAAATGAATCAAAACAACATTTAATTAATCGTGTATACTAATGTCATCATCACAGATTAAAAAATAACTAATTGTTGAGATCTCGTTCTAATTCTAAGTAACAGCACGTAGAACTTATCTCACCGTGAAATCTCTCAATATGTATATGCAAAGTGTTGTGAACCCCACAATATTTTAGTTTTGATGATGTTCTCTCGAAACACACTTGGAGTTCATTATGTCTTGCTAGATCTTAATCTGTTCTAAATGTACCAGACAATTGTAATATAAAGTGAATCTGATAGAGAACACGATCTTAGTCCAGATTAGAAAATGACTTGTTATGTAAATGATCTCATCCTATAGAAGTCATTTTGTTTTTCTTTTGTTCATGGACCAGATCAACAGCAGATCGAAGCAAGCAAATGATCTAAAAACATTCACAGCAGATCGAAGCAAGCAGATGGTCACTCGGTCAGTTCTTCTAAAAATATTCACAGAAGATTCTACCATGCTTTGGAGCATATTTCTGAAGACCAGATCGACTGCTGACCAGATTGATATCAATCTGGTACGACCAGATCGTTGTTTGAAGATGAACCAGATGATATCATATCACCTACCAGTTAATTGGCAATCACGTGTTTGACTAGATTAACTAATGAAGAGTCACAACCTCATTGCCACATCATTCGAGTTTACCAAGATGGAAGGAGAATCAATCTACACGTGAAGAAGGAAAGTAGTACCTATCAACGATCTGCTTTCCATATTTATTGAAGATTCAGTCAACCTTTCCAAAGGCAATAAGAGATAATTTAGGGATTCACAATCCTTGATTGGTAAATCACATTTACTCCAAACCAATCAAGCCCAACTATTAGAATTTCAAATTCTACACCTATAAAAGCTTGGAACCAAGACTAAAAGAGTACAAGACTATTATCTATGATCAACAAGCTGTTATTCTGCCCAAAAATCATCTCACTCTTTGAAGCATTCACTCGAGAAGATTTTTACTCACCAGATCATGTTCTAAGCCGTTCGTGATCGAAATCACATCAACTTGATTCAAGTTTGTCTTATCGAGAAGAAGAAAGGAGATCTTCGCTAGCTAGTAGTTTTCTAGTGGATTGACGTGAAGAGATCCAGTTACAGTAGTTTTCTGTAAGTTGTAAAGGGACACGACCCTTATTCGTGCATACAAAAAGCTCAACCTCTCTAAGAAATTAGTCAAGTAAACTGAAAACTTTGCATTTGGTGTATTGCCCCCCTCACCCCCTCCATACACCAAACCTTGCTCTTTTGGGACCAACAAGTGGTATCAGAGCAATGGTTCATAGGACCATTGTTTTTGTTTCACAAGGTTGAAACCTGCGTGGTCAACTTGAATAGATCTAAAAATCCTATCTAGAATGCTAAGTCTCGACCCTTGACTGCGGGATCGAGACGAACTAAAAATAATAGAAATATGTTGGAAAACTAGTCTAGGAATTCGTGCCAAAAGGAGTCGGGATGAAGTGTGGAGAATTGCGATATATCGAATGAATGGCACGACGTGTCTTTTTATAGCGAGAGGAAACTCAGCGGTCTCTAGAAGTCACCGGGCGCTGACTAGTGTTGTTCCGAGCGGAGCTAGGATTTGTTGCAAAGGCCCACGAGAAAAATGGGGAGTTAACGAACGCTTAGATAGGTCAGTGGCCGCTGACCCGTGTGCCGCGGCCTGGCACAACCGTTGGTGCGCGGCTGGCTCGGTGCTGGCTCAGTCTGGCTAGTCAGCGACCGCTGATCATGGTCAGTGGCCGCTGACACGGTCTGGCCCGTGTCCTCTCAGCCGCTGGCGTGCAGCTGGCTCGGCGCTCATATGCCCTTCGGTACACTTCTTCGTTTTCTCGTCTTTTCTCATTTCTTTTCCACTTTCGACGCTCGTTTAGGCCAATGATCCTGAAACATAAAATGAAACATAAATCGGGTCAAAACATCACAGAACGAGAGAAAATAATACGAATAAAGCTACGGAAAACCTAAGTTTAGACGAACAAAATGAGACTAAACAACCCCTCCACACACAAAACTTTGCTTGTCCTCAAGCATAACTTAGTCTAAACTATCGCTAGGAAAAAATCTAATCACGGCATGTGTTCTTGATATGACTTCAAATCATTCCAAAATTGATCATCATATAATAGAAGTAAATAGACCATTTAGACTAGATTATAATCAATTCGAACAATGCAAAATAATGATGCATAAGATGTTATTGAGATCACATAATCGACTAGAGTTTTTCTCCATCTTAAATATAGTATCTTTATCTTTTCTTTACTTTCTTTCAACATGAGGAATATTTAGGACAATATTCACTGGGCAAGTACTCCGAATGATCGGATTTTCCCAGTGTGGTTTCCCATACCCATCTCTTTTAAAAATTTGTATTTTTGATTTAAGAGAGCGGGGTAGAATCCTTTTTGTATTCCTATATTTTAAGAACTTTTAAGAAAATCACTTAGAACGATGTCAAGTTATATGGTCATTGTCGCGAGGTATGAACAATTAGGGGTTCCCTAATGTATCCTCACGCGGTTTTCCGTGCTCATGGTTACCATAGGAGCAAAGACCTCTTGACAAAGTTCATTTAATAAAACACGGATACGCAACAAGTGGTCATAAACAACTTGCAAATTGAATCAATAAATTTATATCATCATGCATCACTATTTTAATCATTCTACTAAGATCTACAATCCGCTCATAATGTTCTACACTTTCTTAGTTCATCTACGTTTCACAACATAAATCAATTCCAATCAATCAAGGAATTCAAATCATGTCTCATCTCAAACATAAATCATGCTTCGATTTACCACGATATATAAAGACCAAGTAGCTTAAAAATAATCAAAATTTTACATGCTCACAAGACACGAAAATAAAACGACGAATGCATGCATAAAAAAGACACCCCTCCCCCTCCTACAAACATAGAGCAATGCCCTCATTGCGGAAAGTAAAGATATAAAAAGTAGGGATAGAGAAACGTCCCTGATATGCGGCATTCGGGACAACAAACGGAAAGAAAACCTGCAAACATAAACTAAGAAAAGGGAAAAACAAAAGTTAGCCGAAAACACACTCACACGAAAAGGAAAAAAAAAACAGTAAAGGTACCTCAACAATGAGACAAAGGCTCACTGTTGGTCGGGAGGAGGATAAGTGGGTGCACCGCCAAGGGTCCAAGAGGACCATTGTTGTTGCATCTCCCGGAGTAGTTGGGTTTGCTCCTCCATCGCCTGGTTCTGAGCCTCCCACTGTTGTTGATGTGTGTCGAGGCGAGTATGGAGGTCGCGGATGTCAGATCACATCTCACGTATCTCTGTGGTGATCTCGGAAGTGAACTGCTCCCATTGAGCATTCCATTGAGGTTGAGTGCCCCATTGAGATTGGGCACCCTACTGAGACTGTCCGCCCCATTGTGACTGGGTACCCCATTGAGGTTGGGTACCCCATTCGGATCTTCCGGCGGTGTCCACGTGCTCATAGCCAAACCTAACAGCGTCGGCCTCGTCCTCAGCTTGCTCGTCCTCCTCATGCACGGATTGAGCTTCCTCATTATCCTCCATATGTGCATCACCCGGTTCGTCGGATGCGTTAGATACTCGAGATGCGACTTGGGCGTTTAGATAGCGCCGCACACAATTCCTCCGCTCTTGTGGCACTAACTCGGTGCGAGAAAGGGCGAATGGTGCACCCCGCAATTCATTGATGTCGATGTACTTTGTGAGAAGTGGATCATGGTTGGGAGGGCCATTTGTACTTATGAGTTGGAGGTGCAAAGCTAGTGGGGTAGCAAGATGTAGAAGGGAGGCATGGGCCCGCTTCCGCCGTTGAATTGACTGGATGGCCTCGAATATGAAGGAAGACGGACAAATCTTTGTCTTCTTGATAGCACAATGGAGTAGGAAGCACTCCACTGTGTTCACTTTGTTGGCTTGTTCATTGCCTGAGATGGAGTAGGCAATGAACTTGTGGAGGACGCCGATCTCGGGGTCCCGAAGAAAGCCACTAGACATCCCTCCCGATGCCCAATTTTGAAAACCTGTAAGCTCAAATCAGGCTAGATTCAGATTAAATTCCGGGGGCACCCGATGGAGCCCAGAGCTAGGAAATCCAAAGATGGATTTCATCATGGCAGTGGTAATAGTGTGAGAAATACCTCGATAACAGAATTTAAATGATTTAAAATCAGCAACAACATCAAAAGTGGTGAGAAATTCAAGTCCTAGCTCCCTATAACCATCAATTTCTAATCTAGCATATTTATCTAAACCAATGTTCTTCAAATAGCGAGTTAATTTAGAGGCAATGCCTAAGCTAGACAAAAGATCCCAATCTAAGGTCCGTGGAAGTGTGAGATCAAGAGAAATAAAACGAGTATAGAGTGTACCCTCTTGATTTTTATAAATTGGAAATGGGGCACCGAAAGTTGGGATGTGGTCACGAACGGGATGAAATTCCTCGTCGCCGTCACCTTGGTGGCTAGGTTGCCCCACTTCACTAGTCTTGGACCTTTTTCTCCCCATTGGACTTTTAACAAACACTTGGTGTGCAAAAGTAGAGATGGAATGAGGGTTTGGGGTTTGGGTTGAATTTGTGGATGAATAGAAAATTTGATTGGATAGAGTGGTAGAGGTTGGAAAAGTGCTGGTGAATTCAAAGAATTGGATGAAATTATGAAGTATGGAAGGAGTAATTGGAGAATTAAGATTGAGAAGGGTTAGGGTTTGGGGAAATTGGGGATGAAGAATGGGGAAAAGTGGAAGAAATAAGGTGAGATGGGTAAAAGTAGGGGAAATTCGGTCACCTCAGCGGCCGCTGACATGTCAACGGTCGCTGAGTGAACTTACGTTAATTGGTGGAGGTGCGTTGGCAGGATTTTACGACACATAGGTCAGCGGCCGCTGAGTAGTCAGCGACCGCTGACTCGGTGTGGCGCGCGGCCGCTGGTGCTGGCGCGGGGCGCTGGCGCGTAGGGGTGTGCGAGGTCAGCGGCCGCTGAGTGTGCCGCGGTCGCTGACTTTGCCCTCGTCAAATCCGTCCTATTTTCTTCCGCGAATTATGTTCGACTCGATTTTCTCCCAACTCAATGATACCTACGAACATAGAAAAAATACCAAAAATTAAATAAAGGACTCAAAATAAAATAAAATAAAATAAAAAATAAAAATGAAAAACGGGAAAAACGAGTGTGGGTTGCCTCCCACGAAGCGCTTTATTTTACGTCGTTAGCTCGACAAAATGGAACTAATGTAACGGGGGATCAGATATGGACGTTGACTCCACAACTTCGAGCATGGAGTCGTCTTCAATGTACGGTTTTACCCGATGTCCATTTACTTGAAAAGAATCCTCCCCGTTGTTACTATATAGTCGATGGCCCCGGATGGTAATATATCCTTGATCACGAAAGGGCCGCTCCACGTAGATTTGAGTTTGCCCGGGAATAATCGAAGTCTGGAGTTGAAAAGTAGAATTTTCATTCCCGGTTTTAGCTCCTTGTGAACAATACGGCGATCATGAATTCGCTTAACTTTGTCTTTGTAGATATGTGCACTCTCGTACGCCTCGTTTCTAAGTTCATCAAGCTCGGAAATTTGTAGTGCTCGCCTCTCGGCTGCATTGTTGAGGTCGTATGTTGCTGACTTAATAGCCCAATAGGCTTTGTATTCTACTTTGACCGACAAGTGGCATGCCGTCCCATACACAAGACGGTACGGGCTCATCCCAAGAATGCTCTTGAAAGTCGTCCTATATGCTCATAGGGTATTATTTAGCTTCATTGCCCAATCTTTCCAGGATGGTTTCACGGTTTTCTCCAAAATGGCTTTCACTTGCCTATTGCTTGTTTCGGCTTGCCTCGAGGTTTGTGGATGATATGGGGTAGAAACTTTGTGGGTGATCCCATTCTTCTTCATCAAATTGTTGAACAACTTATTGCAGAAGTGTTTTCCTCCATCGCTAATGATAGCTCGAGGAAAACCAAATCGGCATAAGATGTTTTCCTATATAAACTTGAGAACAACATTAGCATCACAAGTCCTAGTGGGGATAGCTTCAACCCACTTGGAGACATAGTCGACTGCTAAAAGGATATACTCAAAGCTAAAAGATTTAGGGAAAGGGCCCATGAAATCGATACCCCACATATCGAAAATTTCGACTACCAATATGTTTTGAAGAGGCATCTCGTTGCGGCGGCTTATGGCACCAACTCGTTGACATCTATCACATGCTAGATAGAATGCTTGAGCATCCTTGAAGAGAGTTGGCCAAAAGAATCTGCTTTGCAAAACTTTATGAGCCGTCTTTTGTCCTCTAAAATGTCCTCCACATGGGTATTCGTGATAGAAACGTAGCACTTGCTCTTGCTCGGAATTCATAATGCAACGTTGGATTATATTGTCCTTGCCTAACTTGAAAAGGTAAGGTTCCTCCCAAAAATATTTCCTGCAAACATAACGAAATCTTTTCTCCTCTTGGGAAGTTAGGCCGGGTCTAAGTAGATTACATGCTAGATAATTCACAATATCGGCATGCCAAGGAGTAATCGAGATTTCAGAGACATTCTCATAAGGAAAACTGTCGGAAACACAAGATGTATCGACATGTGAATGCTCAAGTCTAGAAAGATGATCGGCCACATAATTTTCACTTCCTTTCCTATCTTTTATATCTACATCGAATTCTTGTAAAAGTAAAATCCACCTAATTAATCGTGGTTTTGCTTGTGATTTGGTCAATAAGTATCTCAAGGCCGCATGGTCGCTATGAACAATTACCTTAGATCCTAATATATAAGATCGAAATTTGTCTAAGGCAAAAATGACAGCGAATATCTCCTTCTTCGTGATAGTGTAATTTACTTGGCCCAGTTTAGTGTCAAACTGGCGTAGTAAATCACACGAAGCATATCATCCACTCGTTGACCTAAAACAGCTCCTACTACAAAATTAGATGCGTCACACATAATCTCGAAAGGAATAGAATAATCCGGACCAATAACGATAGTGGCAAAAACCAATTTTTCTTTCAATATGGTGAAAGCATGCAAACAAGATTTATCAAAATCAAAAGGAACATCTTGAGCTAGTAAATGGCAAAGTGGTTGGCAAATTTTTGAAGTCTTTAATGAAACGTCGGTAAAAATCTGCGTGACCTAAGAAACTTCTAACACCCTTGACATCTCTTGGTGGGGGTAATTTTTCAATCACCTCAATTTTCGCTTTATCAACCGCAATGCCTGCACTAGAAACAATATGACCTAGAACAATGCCACTTTTAACCATGAAGTGGCTCTTTTCCCAACTCAATGTCAGGCCACTTTCAACACATCGTTCAAGTACTTTCTCAATTTTAATTAAACAATCATTAAAAGATGAACCAAATACCGAAAAGTCATCCATGAAAATTTCAACGAAATCCCCTATCATCTCTGAAAATATAGACATCATGCACCTTTGAAAAGTAGCGGGTGCATTGCACAATTCAAATGGCATCCTCCTATAGGCATATGTGCCGAACGGGCTTGTAAATACCGTTTTTGCTTGATCTTCCGGTGCGATAGCAATTTGATAATATCCTGAAAGACCATCAAGAAAATAATAAAATTCATGTCCGGATAATTTATCTAACATTTGATCAATAAAAGGAAGAGGAAAGTGGTCCTTTTTAGTGGCGGCATTTAATTTGCGGTAGTCAATGCACATCTGCCACCCTGTGATAGGTCGAGAAGGAACAAGCTCTTGCTTATCGTTCAGGACCACTGTGATTCCTCCTTTCTTGGGTACCACATGTACCGGGCTCACCCACTCGCTATCCGTAATGGGATAGATGATACCTTCCGCCAATAGTTTGAAAATTTCATTTTGCACGACTTCCATGAGAATTGGATGGAGTCGTCGTTGGCTATCTCGTTTTGGAATGGTGCCCTCCTCAAGATTGATGCGATGCATGCATGTAGTGGGACTAATGCCACGAATGTCTGCTAGGCCCCATCCGAAAGCGAGTTTGTGCTTTTTGAGAATTAGAAGTAGCAAGCATTCTTGGTCCTTTGTTTTCTCCGTTCTCTAAGAACACGTATTTAAGATGTGTGGGTAGCTTCTTGAGTTCCAATTTGCTAGGCGTCGGTATCTCCTCGAATTTTTCCGGAGTGATGGATTTCTCGTCAATTTCCTGCACTAAAATTTCTTTACTTGAAAAATCCTGCAAAAAAAAAAAACTCTTGGCCAAGGTATCAATAGTGTCAATGAAACAACAATCATCAATAAAATCCGCAGATGGTATGGTGCGGTTCCTATGAGCAGAAAAAGAAACCTCCTCTCCTAGAACAGACATTTTAATCGTGCCATTTTTAACATCAATTAAGGTATTAGTCGGGGCCATGAATGGTCTTCCTAGAAGGAGTGTATGCTCTACACCATTTTCATGCACGTCTCCTATCTCCAGAACAACAAAATCAACGGGAATAATTAATCCACCTACTTGCACCAAAACATCCTCAATGACACCTCTAGGATATCTAACGGATCTATCGGCTAGCTGTAAACACATGCAAGTGGATCTAAGTTCACCTAATTCTAATTGTTTAAAAATAGAGTATGGCATCAAATTAATTCCGGCTCCCAAATCTAACATGCCTGACACTTTCTTACCGTTTCCTAATGTAATATTAATAACAAAACTACCTGGATCGTGTTGCTTAGGAGGTAAGGGTTGCTGCATGATGGAGCTCACCACATCGGAAATTGTTACCACTTCTCGGTCACCAAACTTCCTCTTCTTTGCCACCAATTCTTTGAAAAATTTAACATAGGCAGGAACATTTTGAATGACTTCCAAAAGAGGTAAATTCACATTTACCTTGGATAGCATTTTGTAGAAATCTTCGAATTGTTGATCGTGCTTCGCGTTTTTTAGTCCACTAGGATAGGAATAGGGGGAACATATGGATTCGCTTCCTTGTGTAATTTTTTGCTAGACTCGGTTTCCTCAACTTCAGTTGGTATCACCACCTTATCATCTACCATCTTCCCACTCCTTAATACCGTCACGGCTTGGGACTGTTGTGGTTGATAACCTTGTCCCGGAATCTTCCCCGTTTTTTGGCTTTGTTGAAGTTGATTCACTGCGCTAGAAATCTACCCCATAGTTGTCTCGAGACGTTTAATTGTGGCGTCTTGGGCCTCTCGCGCTTTCTTGCTCTCTTGCATAAAAGCAGCCAAACTCTCTTCAATCGATGATCGTTGGGACGGAATAGGTAGATGTGGTTGTTGTGGTGCCGGTGGTGGATAGAATTGTTGCGGATGTGATGGAAAGAATTGTTGTTGTGGCGAATAATATGACTGCGGTTGACGCTAGTACTGAGGCTGAAAATTCGGAGCTTGAGGGCATCGATTTTGAAAGTTTTGTGCTCCTTGAAATTGAGGCCTCCACCCCGTGTTTTGTTGATTTCTCCATGAGTTTTGTTGAGGAGGTGGTTGAGGCATAAATCCTTGCACGGCATAAATTTCCGCCTCGCCTTCGGCAGTCATCTCCGCCATTCGTGGGCACTCATTTGCTATGTGGCCGTAGTCACCACAAATACCGCATGGCTCAGGTGCAACTTGCGGAATGGATGGTGATGGGGGTCGGTTCATATTCAATTCTTGTAGCTCCCTCATCATATCTGCTGTTTGTTTCTTGAGATCGGGACTCGTAGTCACTGCGCTGGCTTTCATTCGTCTCGGGCGTGTGGATTTTTGATGCGAATTCACAGCTAGGGTTTCGAAGATCTCGTTCATCTCCTCTGCCGTCTTGACTGCAATATTTCCTCCCGCCGAACTGTCCACCATGAATTGAGTAGTCTGGAGCAAACCATCATAGAAAAATTGACAGAGCATCTCCGGTGCCATTTGATGGTGAGGAAAATGTTGAAGTAGCTCTTGAAATCTCTCCCACGCCTCATGGAATGGCTCGTGGTGTGCTTGTGCAAAATTCATTATTTGAGTACGTACCACTTGAGTTTTGTGATGCGGATAGTACTTCAACATGAATTTCTCACGAGCGGATCCCAAAGTAGTGAGTGTTCCGGATGGAAGAGATAAGAACCAAGATTTGGCCCTATCCTTCAATGTGTAAGGGAAACACTTCAACTTGAGTTGATCCTCCTTCAATTTGGATTTGGATTTCTCATCTTTTCTCGTTTCTTTTCCACTTTCGACGCTCGTTTAGGCCAATGATCCTGAAACATAAAATGCAACATAAATCGGGCCAAAATATCACGGAACGAGGGAAAATAATACGAATAAAGCTACGAAAAATCTAAGTTTAGACGAACAAAATGAGACTAAACAACCCCTCCACACACAAAACCTTGCTTGTCCTCAAGCATAACTTAGTCTAAACTATCGCTAGGGGAAATTTCTAATCATGATATGTGTTCTTAACAAGACTTCAAATCGTTCCAAAATTGATCTTAATATCATCACGTCACGTCACATAGAGAACATAGAAGAGGTAGACCATCTAGACTAGATTATAATCGATTCGAACAACGTAAAATAATGATGCACAAGATGTTATTGAGATCACATAATCGGCTAGAGCTTTTATCCATCTTAAATAGCGTATCTTTTTCTTTTCTTTTCTTTCTTTCAACATGAGGAATATTTAGGACAATATTCACCGGGTGAGTACTCTAAATGATCGAGTTTTCCCAGTGTGGTTTCCCATACCCATCTCTTTTATAAATTTGAATTTTTGATTTAAGAGAGCGGGGAAGAATCCTTTTTGTATTCCTATATTTTAAGAACTTTAAGAAAATTACTTAAAACGATGTCAAGTTATATGGTCATTGTCGTGAGGTGTAAACAATTAGGGGTTCCCTAATGTATCCTCACGCGGTTTCCCATGCTCATGGTTCCCATAGGAGCAGAGACCTCTTGACAAAGTTCATTTAATAAAATATGGATACGCAACAAATGGTTGTAAACAACTAGCCAATTGAATCAATCAATTTATATCATCATGCATCACTATTTTAATCATTCTACTAAGATCCACAATCCGGTCCTAATGTTCTACAACTTCTTAGTTCATCTATGTTTCACAACATAAATCAACTCCTAATCAATTAAGCGATTCAAATCATGTCTCATCTCAAACATAAGTCATGCTTCGATTTACCCACGATATATAAAGACCAAGTGGTTCAAAAAAAAATCAAAATTTCACATGCTCACAAGACACGAAGATATAATGACGAATGCACGCATAAGAAGACACATCTCCCCCTCTTACAAAAATAGAGCAATGCCCTCATTGCGAAAAGTAAAGATCTAAAAAGTAGGGATAGAGAATCATCCCTGAAATGCGGCATTCGGGACAACAAATGGAAAGAAAACCTGCAAACATAAACTAAGAGACAAAGGGAAAAAAAATAAAGGTTAGCCGAAAACACACACACATGAAAAGGAAAGGAAAACAATAAAGGTACCTCAACAGTGAGACAAAGGCTCACTGTTGGTCGGGAGGAGTATAGGAGGGTGCATCGCCAAGGGTCCTAGAGGACCATTGTTGTTGCATCTCCCGGAGTAGTCGGGTTTACTCCTCCATCGCCCGGTTCTGAGCCTCCCACTGCTGTTGATGTGTGTCGAGGCGAGTATGGAGGCTCCCATTGAGCGTTCCATTGAGGTTGAGTGCCCCATTAAGATTGGCCGCCCCATTGTGACTGGGTACCCCATTGAGGTTGGGTACCCCATTCGGATCTTTCGGCGGTGTCCGCGTGGTCATAGCCAAACCAAGCGGCGTCGGCCTCATCCTCGGCTTGCTCGTCCTCCTCATGCTCAGATTGAGCTTCCTCATTATCCTCCATATGTGCATCACCCGGTTCTTCGGATGTGTTAGATACTCGGGATGCGACTTGAGCGTTTAGATAGCGCCGCACACAATTCCTCCACTCTTGTGGCACTAACTCGGTGCGAGAAAGGGCGAATGGCGCACCCCGCAATTCATTGATGTCGATGTACTTCGTGAGGAGTGGCTAATGGTTGGGAGGGCCATTTGTACCGATGAGTTGGAGGTGCAAGGCTAGAGGGGTAGCAAGATGTAGAAGGGAGGCATGTGCCCGCTTCCGCCTTTGAATTGATTGGAGGGGCCTCGAATATGAAAGAGGATGGACAAATCTTCGTCTTCTTGATAGCACAATGGAGTAGGAAGCACTCCACTGTGTTCACTTTGTTGTCTTGTTCATTGCCCGAGATGGAGTAGGCAATGAACTTGTGGAGAACGCCGATCTCGGGGTCCCGAAGAAAGCCACTGGACATTCCTCCCGATGCCCAATTATGAAAACCTGTAAGCTCAAACCAAGCTAAATTCAGATTAAATTCTGGGGGCACCCGATGGAGCCCCGAGGTAGGAAATCCAAAGATGGATTTCATCATGGAAGTGGTAATAGTATGAGCAATACCTCGATAACGGAATTTAAATGATTTAAAATCAGCAGCAACATCGAAAGTAGTGAGAAATTCAAGTCCGAGCTCCCTATAGCCATCAATTTCTAGTCTAGCATATTTGTCTAAACCAATGTTCTTCAAATAGCGAGTTAACTTAGAGGCAATGCCTTAGCTAGACATAAGATCCCAATCTAAGGTGCGTGGAAGTGTGAGATCAAGAGAAATAAAACGAGTATAGAGTGTACCCTCTTGATTGTTATAAATTAGGAACGGGGCACCGGAAGTTGGAATGTGGTCACGAACGGGATGAAATTCCTCGTCGTCGTCTCCTTGGTGGCTAGATTGCCCCACTTCACTAGTCTTGGACCTTTTTCTCCCCATTGGACTTTTAACAAACACTTGGTGGGCAAAAGTAGAGATGGAATGAGGGTTTGGGGTTTGGGTTGAATTGGTGGATGAATTGAAAATTTGATCAGATAGAGTGGTAGAGGATGGAAAAGTAGTGGTGATTTCAAAGAATTGGATCAAATTATTAAGTATGGAAGGAGTAATTGGAGAAGTAAGATTGAGAAGGGTTAGGGTTTGGGGAAATTGGGGATGAAGAATGAGGGAAAAGTGGGAGAAATAAGGAGAGAGAAGGTCAAAATATGTGAGATTCGGCCAACTCAGCGGCCGTTTCCAAGTCAGCGGTTGCTGAGTGTACTTACGTAAATCGTTGGAGGAGCGCTGGGGGAATTTATTAGACATAGGTCAGCGGCCGCTGAGGAGTCAGCGACCGCTGACTCGATGTGGCTCGCAGCCTGTGGCGCTGGCGCGGAGATGGTGCGCGAGGTCAGCGGCCGCTGAGTGTGCCGCGGTCGCTGACCTTGCCCTCGTCAAATTCGTCCTATTTTCTTCCGCGAATTGCATTCGACTCGATTTTCTCCCAACTCGATGATACCTATGAACATAGAAAAACACCAAAAATAAATAAGAGACTCAAAATCAAATAAAAAAATAAAAAAAATGAAAAACGGGAAAAATGAGCGTGGGTTGCCTCCCACGAAGCGCTTTATTTTACGTCGTTAGCTCGACAAGACCGCTCAATCAACCGGGAGCATAAGAATTGGGGTTTGACTCCATAACTTCGGGCATGAAATCATTCTCGATGTAAGATCTCACCCGATGCCAATTTATTTTGAATGGCGGGTTCTCCTTCTTTAAATGGGGTATGTCACCCTTTGATGGTGGGATTTTTCGGAGAACGAGCCACCCTCTCTTAGGGGGTTTTATCTTATCGGGAGGCGTTACGGATTTAATGATTGGACGCATGAGGGCTCCCGCATAAGTGGGTGAATGAGCGTGACAAGGTGCGGTGTTTGGATGCCTCGGTTTCGGTGTAGGATGTTTATTTGGACGAATCTTAGTGTCTTGTACTCCTTCAACTACCGTCACACGATCGGTCTCTTTATGTTTGGCCTTGTCGATATCTTGGGTGACTTCCTTTATCTCACTAAAATTCTGTAATGTAGATTCCTCAAACAATGGATTAGTGAATTTGATGGAACATTCATCGATTAAGTCAACCGAGGTCGTGGGGTGGTCATGTTGTGTGGAGAATGATACTTCCTCCTCAAGGAGGGACATTGTAATGATACCATTCTTGACATCTATGATGGAATTCGTGGTAGCCATAAAAGGTCGTCCAAGGAGTAGTGTATGCTCGACTCCATTCTCATGCACATCCTCTATCTCAAGAACAACAAAATCAATGGGAACGATTAATGGACCAATTTGAACAAGCACATCTTCAATTATCCCTTTAGGATGACGAATCGATCTATCCGCTAATTGTAAACTCATGCTAGTAGGTTTTAAATTTCCTAGACCAAGTTGTTTAAAAATAGAATACAGCATAAGATTGATTCCCGCTCCTAAATCTAACATGCCAGAAGCTATCATACCGTTACCTAAAATGATATCAATAACGAAGCTACCTAGATCGTGTAGTTTATGAGGTAAAGACTTTTGCATGATTGTGCTTGCTACCTAAGAAATAGTCACCAACTCTTGATCGTCGAGTTTCTTCTTCGAAATCAGCTCCTTGAAGAATTTGACATAAGATGGAATATTCTTGATCGCTTTGAGGAGTGGAACATTCACTGTTACTTTGGATAGCATCTTGTAAAGATACGCAAACTGCTGCTCGCTTTTGACATCCTTTAGTCTGCTAGGATAAAGAATAGGCGGAACATATGGATCGACCGCCTTATGGAGCTCCTCGTAGGAGTACTCTTTTTCCACTTCGGGTGGTAATTTGTCCATCGTGTCGATCTTATAACAAGATCTCATCTCCATCTTCTTATCCACCACCTTACCATCCCTTAGAACAGACACGGCTTGCACTTGATGGGGTTGTTGGCCTTGGGCAGGAATTTTGCCCGTTTGTTGGCCTTGCTGCAATTGATTGACAGCGCCAAAAATCTGCCCTATAGTCGTCTCGAGGCGTTTAATGGTGGCATCTTGAGCCTCTCGAACCTTCTTGCTCTCTTGTATGAACACGGCAAAGCTATCCTCAATTGATGATTTTTGAGGTGGAGCAGGTGGATATTGCGGCATCGGTGTGGGATAGAATTGTTGTTGCGGTAGTGGATGGAACTGTTGTTGTGGCGGTGGAGGATAATATGACTGCTGCTGATATTGATATTGAGGTTGAAAGTTCGGATTTGGAGGGCATCGGTTTTGGAAATTCTGGCCTCCTTGAGCTTGCGGCTTCCACCCCATATTTGGATTTCACCAATTATTCTGTTGAGAGGGAGGTTGCGGTGTGAATTCCAGAGCGGCATAGACCTCTGCTTTGCCCTCAGCTGTCATCTCTCCCATGTGTTGAGAAACGTCCACCGTGTGGCCAAAATCGCCACAAATACCGCATGGCTCAGGTGCAACTTGCGGAATGGATGGTGATGGGGGTCGGTTCATCTTCAATTCTTGTAACTCCCTCATCATGTCCGCCATTTGTTTCTTAAGATCGGGACTTGTAGTAACCGCACTGGCCTCCATACATCTCGGTCGTGTGGATTTCTGATGCGAACTCGCAGCTAGGGTTTCGAAGATCTCGTTCATCTCCTCCGCCGTCTTGACTGCAATATTTCCTCCCGCCGAACTGTCCACCATGAATTGAGTAGTCTGGAGCAAACCATCATAGAAAAATTGACAGAGCATCTCCGGTGCCATTTGATGGTGAGGACACTGTTGAAGTAGCTCTTGAAATCTCTCCCACGCCTCATGGAATGGTTCGTCGTGTGCTTGTGCGAAATTCATTATTTTAGTACGCACCGCTTGAGTTTTGTGATGCGGATAGTACTTCAACATGAATTTCTCACAAGCCGATCCCCAAGTAGTGAG
The DNA here is from genome assembly GCA_026898415.1 of Leonotis leonurus. Taxonomy (NCBI): domain Eukaryota; kingdom Viridiplantae; phylum Streptophyta; class Magnoliopsida; order Lamiales; family Lamiaceae; genus Leonotis; species Leonotis leonurus. The sequence continues at coordinate 18,917 of JAPKLX010001152.1, forward strand.
TATTCCGGATGGAAGGGATAAGAACCAATGTTTGGCCCTATCCTTGAATTAAATCGCCTAAAGTCTTCCCCGGCAACGGCGCCAAAATTTG
>JAPKLX010003041.1:0-11662 GCA_026898415.1 Leonotis leonurus
CAGTCAAGTAAAACTGAAAAGTTAGTATTTGGTGTATTCCCCCCCCCCCCATACACCAAACCTTGCTCTTTCGGGACCAACAAGTGGTATCAGAGCAGTGGTTCAGACTGACCATTGTTTTGTTTCACAGGGTTAAAACCTGCGTGGTCTACTTGAATAGATCTAGAAAAACCTTTTTCATTCACTAGCATACTGTCTGTTATGGAGTCTTCTGTTATCAGGGCTTGCGAAGAATTCTCTATTCAAGGATACAGAGAATGGAGCTTCAGGATCAAAATGTGCCTCAAAGCCCATCACTGCTTGATGTGGAAAGTAATCGAAGAAGGGCCATTGGCAATCACCGAAGAGACTACCTGTATCACAGATACAGGAGCAGTTAAAGAAACTGTTCTAAAAGATCCCAGAAAATATACATCTGAAGAAAGGAGAGAGGCAAATCTTGATGATTTTGCCAAAGGGATCATCTCCAGCACGGTCAAAGGGATACATCTGGCTAAAATCCAAGACCTGGATACTGCCAAAGAGATGTGGGAAGCCTTTAGAGACCTAGCTCTAGGATCTGAAGTGATGATCGAGAACAAACTGTCTCTAGCCTGCAACAAATATGATGAATTCAAGATGAAACCAGGCGAGACAATAGAACAGATGAAGATGAGATTCACTGGAATTCTCCTAGAGATATCTGCGTTCAAAAAGAACAAATATACTCAAAGGGAGAAGAACATGAAAGTACTTAGAGCACTTCCACCAAGCTGGGAGATCTATGCAGCAATGCAACCTCTAAGGGCAGACTTCAATGATCTGTCTACTGAAGCCTTATTTGATCATCTCGAAGGACATGAATGTGACATTCAAAGAATTCGAGGACCAGATCATCTGTCCAAAAAGGCAGAAAGCAGTTCAAAGAAGGACAAAGAGGTAGCCTTCAAAGCGAAGAGCAACCCAGATGATCCTTCTGAGTCTGTTACTCCAGATGAAGAGAAAGGCTATGACAAACTCTTAAAAGAGTTTGCTATGATTGCTAAACGGATGGACAAGATGGAAACCAGATCGAAGAAATACAGACGCTTCTACAAGGATAACCGAAGGAACTTCAACAGGAAGTATGATAATGATCGATCTGATGACAAAAATGAATCTAAACAGCAGACTACTAAAACAACAAAGACCTCTAGCTCTACAGATTACACTTGTTTTGAATATGGCAGAACAGGTCACTTCAAAACAGATTGTCCTAATCTGTCCAGAAGCCAAAGAGAAGAACTAAGAGCTAAAAGAGATCGAAAACTTAAAAATGAGCGCAAAGCCATGATAGCTGAACAGAACTCAAGCAGCTCAAGTCATTTCTCAGACAGTTCATCAGAAAATGATGAGGCTTTCATTGCTGACGACGAAGAAAGCTGGAATGAATGCTATGTAGGCTTGGACAACGGTCTAGATGAAGTTGAGGTAAATTCTTGCTACTCAAATTCCGCAGATAATAATAACAATCTTGAACAGGAAAGTGAAGATCAAGCAGAATACTCATGGAATGAAATAGATGAGATGTTCAAAAGCTACTCAAGTATCAAGAAGCTGTTTAAAGAAGTTGTTGAAGAGAATGACAGATTGAAGAAAGTTGAGCAAATCTTAAGCACAGCAAATACACAATTTGTTACTAAAATAAACGATCTGGAAGAACAGATCAAGAGTAAAGACAGTGAGATCCACACACTTAACTCAAAAGTTAAGGATCTGGTTACAAGAAATAATGTTGCTGAAGAAAAGATCAAGAAAGGAAGAGAAATGATGTACAAGAGCGATGAGCGTGCCAAGTTGCTAATCAATCTGCAACAAAAGGGAACATCTGGATTAGGATATCCAGGTCACTCTGAAAAGTCTTCTGGAATTAGAAACTTCGTATCAGAAAGGAAGCAAATACCAGATCAAGTGAAGGACTTGAACAACCAGAAAGGTTATCCTCAAAAGATGATAATAAAAGATGCAAAGAAAAGGAAATATCATAAAACCAGGGGACAACCAGCTCATTATACAGAAATAGAACACCTTCAAAGAACAAATGTCAACAGGACAAAAACTGTCAACAGGACAGCACATACTAAGAAAGGATTACAGAAGGATGAAATAGAGAGATATCATCCATCTGAAATTCACTCTGTAACTAAAGCAGATAATGAGGGAAACATCATTACCTGCAATATTGCTGTTCCTAACCCTAGAATGTTCTGGATTCGAAAAGGATTGTTTGCTAATAATCAAGCACCCAAATATTGAAAGGGTAGCTAAGTGTGATTAATTGCAGGACCAAAGAACTGCCAGAAGGAGTAAGATAGCAAGAGGAACTATCTGGATTATAGATAGCGGTTGCTCAAAACACATGACGTGTGATAAGAATCTGTTATCAGATTACATAGAGAAACCAGGCCCACAGGTCACTTTTGGATGTAATTCAAAAGGATATACTAGAGGGTATGGAAACATCAGAGTAGGCAAGACCACTATCACAAATGTGTCATACGTGGAGGGTCTTAGTCACAATCTATTTTCTGTAAGTCAGTTTTGTGCTAATGGTAATCAGATTGTTTTTGATACTAACAACTGTCTGGTGAAGAACAAGGAAGGAGATGAAATACTCCTTACCGGTAAACTGCAGGATAGGTTATATATTGTCCAGTGGACAAACCAGATCGAGACCTGCTTAGTCACTAAGACTGTATCAGAAACAAGCTGGTTATGGCATAAGAGATTAAGTCATCTTAATTTCAAATCAATCAACAGGATTGCCAAGGAAAAGTTAGTAGAAGGATTACCAGATCAGGTGTATGATAAAGATCACATATGTGATGCTTGTCAAGCTGGAAAGCAAACCAGATCATCTTTTACAAGCAAAACAGTTCACTCTACATCAAGGATATTAGAGCTACTACATCTTGATCTGTTTGGACCAGTCAAACCACTAAGCATCAATGGGAGAAAGTACACATTGGTAATCATAGATGATTACTCAAGATTCACTTGGGTTATCTTTCTGCTGAAGAAGAAAGAAACCCTAGACAAGCTCCCTGATTTTCTACACAAGATCACTAAACAGAAAGAGATGAGTATAACCTCTATCAGAACAGATCGAGGAACAGAATTTCTCAACCAGAAGATTGAAGCATACTGCAACAGAATGGGAATCACTCATCAGACATCAGCTGCTCGAACTCCTCAACAGAATGGAGTTGTTGAAAGGAGAAACAGATCACTCAAAGAAGCAGCACGCACAATGCTCAACTCGACCAATCTACCAAAGAAATTCTGGGCAGAAGCCATCTACACTGCCTGTCATACGCAAAACAGATCATCCATCACACTCAGACATGAAAAGACTCCATATGAAATATGGAACAACAGAAAACCTAAGATTTCCTACTTTAGAACTTTTGGCTGTTTATGTTACATACACAATAATGGGAAATCTCAGTTGAAAACTTTTGATAGCAAAACTGACCCTGGAATATTCTTAGGATACTCTGATGTCAGTAAAGCTTATCGAGTTTACAATAAGAATTCACATATTGTGGAAGTAACTCCTCATGTTGTTTTTGATGAGTCTATTGTTGAGTACAGATCACCAGATGGAAAGCAGCCAGACCATCAGGTGACAACCAGAAGGATGAATGATCTATTACTAGAAGATGTTCTTATCTGGAATTCAAGGAGTGAAGATGAAGAAGTTATCACTCAACCTGTTGCTGAGGAGATCATACAGCAAGGGGGAATATCACTACCCAATCTGGATTAGAACAGATCATCAACAGAAGACAATGATACAATTACTACAAATGATGATCAACATCCAGAAGAAAGTCCAGATGAGAATCCATTTCATGCTACATCAACAGCACACCCTGAATTTGAGGAACCAACAGATCAACCTGATCCTGAGTTATCTGATGAAGAAATGACCAGGAGAAGAAGATGGATACAAGATCATCCACCAGAACAGATCGTTGGGAACCCATCAGATCGTGTGAAGACCAGAAGGATGCATGGAGAAAGTGCATTGTTGAGCTGTTACCTCTCTCGCGTGGAGCCTTCTAATGCTTATGAAGCGCTTCAAGATGCAGATTGGATAACAGCAATGCAAGAAGAACTCAATGAGTGCAAAAGAAATGATGTCTGGTATCTCGTGGACAGACCCAAACACCAAGGAGTAATAGGTGTAAAGTGGGTGTTCAAAAACAAACGAGATGAGAATGGTGAAGTAGTCAGAAACAAAGCCAGATTAGTAGCTAAAGGCTATAATCAACAAGAAGGCATTGATTTTGATGAAACATTCGCTCCAGTAGCCAGATTAGAAGCCATAAGGCTATTTCTAGCATATGCTGCTCACAAACGGTTCAAGGTATACCAGATGGATGTCAAAAGTGCCTTCCTAAATGGTATTCTTGAAGAAGAAGTATATGTGGAACAGCCACCTGGATTTGAAGAAGCAGATCCAGATCAGAAAGTATACAGACTGGCTAAGGCAGTCTATGGTCTAAAACAAGCCCCCAGAGCTTGGTATGAGACCTTATCAACCTTCCTACTGGAATCTGGATTTAGAAGAGGATCTGTTGACAAGACCTTGTTCATCATCAAAGTCAAAGAAAACATTCTCTTAGTCCAGATCTATGTAGATGATATCATTTTTGGATCTCAATCTACCTATCTGTGTGACAAATTTGCTGAACTTATGAAAAATAAGTATCAAATGTCCATGATGGGAGAAATGAGTTTCTTTTTAGGTTTGCAGGTCAAGAAGCTACCAGATGGTATCTTCATTAATCAGACAAAATACATCAACGATCTGCTGACCAAGTTTGGATTAAAAGACAGTAATCCAGTAAAAATCCCAATGCAGACCAATGGGAAAATTGATCCAGATCCTGAAGGAAAACCAGCGAACATTACACAATACAGAGGGATCATAGGATCACTACTCTACCTAACTGCAAATCGACCGGACATTACCTTTGCAGTAGGTGTATGTGCAAGATATCAAGCAAATCCCAAAGAATCTCACATGGAAGCAGCCACGAAGATACTAAGATACCTTAAGGGAACAGCCCATATAGGATTATGGTATCCATGTGAAGACAATTTTGAGCTAACTGGATACACTGACTCAGATTATGCTGGATGCAAACTGGACAGAAAGTCAACATCTGGTACATGTCAGTTTCTGGGAAATAAACTGATTTCTTGGTTCTCAAAGAAACAGACATCGGTTGCCACTTCAACAACAGAAGCAGAATACATGGCAGCTGGAAGTTGTTGTGCTCAAATACTATGGTTGAGACAACAGCTTAAAGACTATGAGATTGATGTCAAGGAAATACCAATTTTCTGTGACAGCTCAAGTGCTATAGCAATCACACAGAATCCTGTTTTGCATACCAGATGCAAACATGTGGATGTACGACATCATTTTATAAGAGACCATGTTGAGAGAAAACATGTACAGATTGAGAAGATACACACTGAGATTCAGAGAGCAGACATTCTCACTAAAGCATTACCAGAAGAAAGATTTAAGATGCTTTGTGGAAAACTAGGACTTTTAAATCTTGAAGAAAGAACCAGATTGATCTGAACCAGATCAAACTCAATATTCCTACAGGGAATCAAAACCAGATCATCATGATCCAGATTGATAAAATCCTACAGGGAATCAAAACCAGATCATCATGATCCAGATTGATAAAATCCTACAGGGAATCAAAACCAGATCATCATGATCCAGATTGATAAAATACTACAGATTGAATTAATTCCAACCGGGAATTACTAAAAGAAAGCAACCAGATTGACCAGAGACAGAATGCTAAAACCAAAGAGCCTCAAACCAGCAAGTCTCAAAGTGAAGCTAGTCAATTTTTACAGAAAGTTGAACCAGAAAAGCTTCAACCAGAAAGATGAAAGAAGCCTTGAACAGAAAATGGTTAACAGACGCTCAACCAGAAAGTACTTCAACCAGAATGTGGTTTACGAATGTTCAACCAGATTGAGAGTCTTACCATAAATAAGATTGACCTCTACCAGACTACCTAATGCCACGTGGATATAAACTTAATATTTCCATTATTTATTATATTACTTGGTTAAGGGGGAAAGGTCAACTATATACAGTGACTAAATATCTATATTCTGACATTAGATATCAAAATCTTTTATTTTGTGATGATTACTTACAGTAATTGGGAGACGTGATCGAGAATATATATACCAAATCAAGAAAAAGGGAGACAAAAGCTTGCAACAAAGATAACGCGCCATATCACAACCGTTCATTTATAGCGCGTGCATCACACGTTCTAGAGAAACGACTATGGGTTGAAAACCTAGTATATGGAAAGGCGGGAAAGCTGAAAAAGGGAAGGATTTCTGAATATCTTATTACTCCTCTTATCTTCTCTTTCGTGTATATAAACTGATAAGGCGTTTCGTGTATCACTTACGCTTTCATATTTCTCGAAACACTTAGACAATTTTTTTCTGCCCTTCCAAATTTCTCTCTTCCTTTGCAAAACTTTCACTTCCTAGCAAAAATGGCTCCCAAATCATCTGCTTTTCTGGAACAAGCAAACTTCTTGAATCCTTATATTCACCAAGACCTTTTTGCGGTTCTTGACACCTTCGGGTTTCATAAACTGGAAAAGGCATTCGACCTTGTTCGCCAGTGCAAAGGTTTCTTATTTTTTTTACTTTATCTTTATTTTCATTCGTATGTCAAAATGATTTTGCTCTGTTTCTATTCTTTGTCTGTGATCTCTGTAAATCTCATAGAACTGCATAAACTGCTCTTGTGGCACTTATACTTCACTGATGGAAGGATAGTGCTCACATATATACTACTGTGCTCTATGTAGGTTTCTGCAATATCATTACTTCACACCCTGTGCACTTCCTACCCAAGGATGTTGCAGCCTTTTATCTCTCATGGCAAGGGGAGAGAGGTGGAGATGAGGCCACCATCAGGGTGAGCAAAGGGAATACAGTCAGCAACACTCCCTACAATGTTATCAACCTTATCAACGCTGCTTATAAGGTCAAAGATGAGGGATTAGAACTAGGTGAAATCACTGCAGAACAGCTGCAAGAGGCTGTGGAGATGGTGATGATAGTTCCTATCCACTACACAAACAGGATGTTTGTACGCTCCCTTCTCGCGCCAGAATTCAGGATTGTGTTTGAATTCGTACAGCGAATTTTCCTTAACCACAATGGGTCTTACGACCAGGTGACTCCTGAGAAGTTCAGGATATTGGCAGCAATTGTCCTTAATCTACCAGTAAACTGGAGTAGGATCTTATACGATCTGTTGGCAAAGGAGGCCAAGATGATCGTATTGGTGAAAGGTAGCTCCCCAGGCATCGAAGTGAAAAGGAGCAGCCTGAGACATTCAACCAAAATAAGCTTTATGCTTACATCCTTCTTTCCCCAACATCAGTGGGATACCACAGTTGAATTCAACACCAGGCAACACTTTCCCAAGGACCAGCATCAGATAGAAATGTCGATGGGCATTTCCGCAAATCTGATTACCAGAGCTAAAGACCCTGTGATCTTCAACGCTCTGATGGAGATGGGGAGTTCAAATCCTATCTGGATTCCTCCTTCTGGTCCAGCAGATCGATCCACAAAATCTCAAGCAACCAAGGAGAAGCAATCAGAGAGAACTCCTACCAAGAGAACAACCAGGAGAGCCAGCTCGGTTGAAACTGACATATCTACAGCAGCTCAACCACCAAAAAGTAAACGACGAAAGCTTCAAAAATTGGCTGATACAGAACGAAGCCCAGAACCAGCACAAGAATCTGCACTCCCTCAACAGGAGGTTGAGGAGGAAGAAGTGGTAGTGCTGGTTGATGAACCAGAAGATGTGGAACCTCTGTCAACAGTACACCCAGATCAGCCCAAGGATTTCTCCCCAGCTCACACGATCAGCTCATCTTCTGCTGAGCCTCTAGAACAAATCAATGAAGAAGATGAAGAAGAAATTGAATCTTCAGATGAAGATGTGGAGAATAAAACAGCTCAATCAGTAGTGAACATGATTGAAGCGGAAGCAGACCGAGCTGTTCTCAGCATATTTCCAGGCCTCCAGCTCACGCCTGAGAACTATGATGCAGCTAAGAGGGTCAAATTGCTGCTGCTGATCAAAGACAAGGAGTTCTATGTCTTAGCTGCTCTGCTTAAAATTAGATCAATTGACCAGCTCAAGGCAGAGGAAGCCACACTGTTGAATATCTTTGAAGTCTCATCTGTTACTGAGCTAAGAGGAAGCTTCTCTCAATCCATCCTTGCATTAGCTCAGCTAGAAGCTCAGAAGCTGCAGATTAATTTGAGAGAAATCTATGAGAAAGCTGGTAAGCTGGATTTCTACAACAGTGTAGTTGATGAAGACGAAACTGAGATTCCATCTGCTGTTCACCAACAGGGTGCAGCAATAGCAGAACCTGCACCAGACCAGGTCATGACTGACACTGGGGTGCAGATCACTACCCCACCTGCACCAACTGTGGAAGAACCTGCATCAGCAGAGGAAGAACTCCTTGGTCAGACCATCGGCGGCGAGCTTACAAATGACATCATCACTCCTGCTGTTGCAGCTGCACAGAATGTACATGTGCAGACATACACTTTGGAAGACATATTGATGGACCAACATCAATCACTGTCTCATGCTCAAATTAAAGATCTCATTTCCAAGAAGGTGGATCAGTACATGTACGGCACACTGACCACAGTCCAAGACGAAGCCACACGCATACTAACAGAGTTCAACGACCACCTGCAAGCTCAGGTCAATAAGGTCGATTCTGATATGAGGCGCATCTGCAGACAGAAGATTGAAGAGATTAGCAAGAAAATGGATGATGATCGTGCTGCAGATGAAGAACGTAAGGCACAGATTGATCAGAATCTGTCTTCTACAGAATTCAAAGTGAAGGAGATGTACAAAATCATCAGTGCCTTTGCAGCCAAAGAGAAAGACATGGTACATGCCATTGTCCAGGAACAGACTGATGGTCTCACAGCAGACATAGTCAAAGAAGCAAACACATACACCAGATCACTGCTCCGACAGTTCGAATCTGACGGCAAAGCTTTTGTGGAAAGGAAGTTACGCGACCTGCAGTACCCCTCATCAACTCTCATCAAATCTTATTTTGATGAAACTGCTGACATCAAGGGCGATCAAGAAGATCTCAAAGCTGATCTGATCAACTCAAAAGCCTCTCTTCAGAAACAGATCAACGACTCCAATCTCAACATTACATCGCTACTATCTAGCAGACTTGAATCTGACAAGGAGGTCGCAGAGCTGAAGAACGAGGTCACCTCCCTCAAGACATTCATTCAATCGTTTATTAATGATGTCGAAAAGGGGGAAGGAATTGGGAAGAAAAAGCTGCCATCTGCTGCACTGGAAAAGAAGAAAGAGACAGCAGCACAAGTAAAACAGAAGAGCTTGTCTGGATCTGGCGCATCCACTGCAAAGAAACCAGCCAGCTCTCCCTCATTCCAAGCCCAGAAGACATTTACTCCAAGCTCGAGCCAGTCTCAACCCTCAAAGAAAAGGAAAAGAGCAGTATCCAGCTGGTTTTCATCTGCTCCCATACACAAATCACTGATAAAGCAGGGAGAGACCAACTGGGTCCCAGATCATCTGAAGGAGGGATTTGAAGGACTAAAATATGGATTTATCATGTGCCGCTATTTTCTAAAAGAAGCTTTCAACTTATACCTTGAGCAGAATGATGCAAGGGATCTGGTAGAAGAGATCAGAGCTGCTGCTGCAAAAGCTCAAATTCAGATAACTGCTCCAGAAAGGGAGTTCAGAACCTGTCCTACCATCCCTGGGACAGATCTTCCGGACAAGACTTTTCTGCTAAACTTTATAAATCAGTTGGCAGAAAACAGAGGATATAAGGTGGATGCTGAAGATCCAGATTACATAAGAGTTAGAGAAGGAGTATACGAGAGTGTTCAGCTCATATCAGATGAGACCAGAGCTAAGATGAAGAAGCAACAAGAGGAAAGAAGAAAGAGCAGATAGTAGTCCTAATCTCTTATACCTTTATGATCTGCCTTTCTTATGTTCTGTTCTATCCATCTGTAATCCCTCTTGTCTTCTTATCAATATATGAAGTCCATCTTGAGTATCTGATGACAACTTTTTATTGTCCAGAACACATATAAAAATATCCTCAAACGTTATAAACTTAATAACGTAACTCTATCAATCTGGAAAACCAGATCAGATCGTTCTTTATATTCTGATAGGATCTTTTGTAAAGTGTGGTTTCGACATCATCAACAAGGGGGAAATTGTTGGGAACCCTAAGATTAGTGTTGATGATGGCTTCTCGAAACACACTCAGCTAGTTTAGAACGCAATCTGTTCTTCATGGAAAACCAGATCACTATAGATAGACAGATCTGTGTTATGTATCAGATTAGGAGATGACTTAAAATGAAAAGGATATGTTCCTATAGAATAGGATGAAGGTCAAGATTTCACGCCCAAAGGAATCAATCTGCTGTAACAGACAGCAACCAGATCGGCGACCAGATCGATGCCTACAGCGATGAACCAGAGCAATTGAGTCATCAAGCCATTAGCTGACATCATCCTACACATCATATACACTTGCCACGTCAAGATCAAGGTCCATCCAACAGGGTTTGGAAAGATGATCTATGATTTAAACATATAAGGAAAGAGACCGTTAACAATCTGATTTCCATAAATCAAAGATTGAATCAACCTTTCCTATATGGCAAGAACAGATATGATGGAAACCATTGATTGGCAATATACCATCTATCTCACGCCAATCAACAACGGCTAGAATTTAAAATTCAAAGCCTATATAGTTGAAGACAACAATCTGGAAAAGGGAATAGACACGCGAGCAACACTGCAATTATCTTTCAAGCACTCTGCATTCCAGACCTTAGAGCTTCAATATCTTGTGATTCTACATCACACCAACCACCTCGATTCAAGTCTGTCTTGTCGAGAGAAAGGAGATCGCCCTGCTAGCTAGTAGTTTTCTAGTGGTAACGTAGAGGTAATCTGTTGTAAAGGGACACGACCCTTCATTCGTGCATAAGTATCACTCTAGTTGTAATTGGTACTTGTGACTCGTTCTCCACGAGTATAAAGAAGCAGAGTATCCTAGTAGTGGATAATCTGGTCTAGCTTTGACCAGATCGTGGACGTAGGGATTTCCCGAACCACGTTAAACAACTGTGTGCTTTACATTCCTGTATTCTTTATTATCTGTTGTTTATTATTCTAACTATCTGCACTATCATATAATCTGCATTCTCAAACAATCTGCTTAAGCGATCTGATTATCTTCTTAAGGTTTTCTAAACAAGAGCATTCACTAAATCCACCATTATTCCGCACTCACTCTACTCTTAGAAAGTAATAAGATCACTCTTATTGTCTGCTAAGTGTTTTCACTAAGAGAGTAATCTGTTTGGACTAAATCAGCTACTGATCTGCATATCGATCTGTTTAGTCACTGCCGAGCAATTTCCTGTATGGAATAGCTTGAGCTCTCTTATAATCAGTCAAGTAAAACTGAAAAGTTAGTATTTGGTGTATTCCCCCCCC
>JAPKLX010000901.1:0-16579 GCA_026898415.1 Leonotis leonurus
GGTGTGATTGCGATCACGAACGGTTTGAAGCTTTTGTCTGATTTGGAGATAGAATGCTTAAGATTTCTGCAGTATATCGCTTGCGTCTATCAGACTTTGAAACTTTAAACATATATAGGCTTTGAATTTGAAATTCTAGCCGTTTGTTGATTGACGTGATTTGATTTGTGGATTGTCAATCAATTATATCTCTTCTTTCCTTGTAGAGTTGTTGATTGAATCTTCTATGATTGGTAAGCAGATCATCTGTGATTGCTTTCCTTCTCTATGTCAATCAGTGATTCAATTTCCAGATCTTCAATGGAAAGTCTTTAATTGCTTCATCGACAGGTTTGGTTCTGCTCTTTCTGGTTTGCTTCTAGCCTTCTGGTTGTGTTCTCTCTTGTCTAGTGACTTTCTGGGTGAATATTAACTTAGACATTTTCTGGTTGAGGTACTTTCTGGTAGAGCAAACGTTGACCACTTTCTGGTTGAATTACTTTCTGGTAGAGCATACGTTAACCACTTTCTGGTTGAATTACTTTCTGGCTGAAGCTTTTCTGGTTCAACTTTCTGTTAAAGTTGACTAGCTTCATTTTCTGTTTGAGACTCTCTGGTTTAGCATTCTGTCTTTGAGACTTGCTGGTTTGAGATTCTCTGGTTTAGCCTTCTGTCTGTGATGTATTCCATTTTTCTAGTTAAACTGATTTCGACTATCTGGTCAATAACAATCAACAGAAATGATACAGAACATGAAGAATGCCAAGTGTGTGTATGAGTGAACATCATCAAAACTTAGAATATATTGATGGGTTCCCAACAATTTCCCCCTTTTTGATGATGTCAAAACCACACTTAGTCAGCTTAATCAAGTATGAGTCATGTTTTGGAGAGATTAGCTTTTTGTTATTTAAGGTAAATAACAGTAAACGACTATAACATAGAAACTCCATATTCATTGATATATGAATTGATGAGTACAGGAGTTAGCAGAGAGCAAAAAGATAAAAGATAGAAAAAAAAAATAAAAAAACTATCTAGGAAAACCATCTTGCTGCGCCTCCCTTCTTCATTTTCTCCCTCTGTGCATCAGACACTAGCTGGATGCTTTCGTATATACCATCTCTCACCCTGGCATAATTTGGATCGTGGTTATCGATCTTGTAGCCTTTAATCTTTGCCAGTTGATTGATGTAATTCAGTATGTATGTCTTGTCTGGGAGATTGCTGCCTGGTATCGTTGGGCAGATCATGTATTCTTTCTCTGGTGCCTTGATCTGGTTTTTTGCATCTGCTGCTACTGTTCTGATTCTCTGAATAAGGTCTTGATCCTTGAAATTTTCCAGATAGCGATGAAAATCTTCATCTGGTGTAGACTCAGAGTATGTAGGCTCCTTCAAAAAGTATCTGTTTAAGATAAACCCTTGCTTCACTTTTTCCCAATCACTCTGATCTCCCTCTGGAACCCACGTATCTCTGGGTGTCTGTATCTTCAAGGCTAGGTTCCAGGAGAAGGGTTTCTTCTTTTTCTTCTTCGATTGAGTGGTTGACTGCGAAGACTGTTGCTGTGATCGTTCTGTAGACGAAGGCGAGGAGAAAGGCGTTTGAAAGGATTTTTCTTTGGCTTCCTGTGCAGCAATCTTTCTCTCTCTCTCAGCCTGGTCTTTATAGAATTGTGCTCTGAACACTGGATCACATGCTTGATCCATGCTCACTCCGAACAACAGCAATTCAGCTATTTGATCTCCCTCGTCAATGGGTTTCTTTCCTTTGTCGCTCGGAATCTGAGGTGGTGCTGGTTGAGATGCTGGAGGGGTTTGCTCTGTTCCAAGAAGAGTGGGGTCGGGTCTTGGAGGTGTGGTTGACCTGGGTTGTGTTGGTGTGACAGTTTCTGTTTCCACTCCTTCTGTTCCCAAGTCTATCTCTTCCCTCACAACCTTGCTACCTTTGCTTCCTTTGCTGCTTGCTGAGATTTCCCCCTTTTTGACATCATCAAATAGGGTATTGATGAGTGTACGCAGAGAGGTAATCTCCTCAGTCATTTTTGCCATCTGATTCTCAGCATCAGTTTTGAACCCGAGCAGAAAATTAACTGTCTGGTCAGTGGCATTGAGTTTCTGCTCGAGCCTGCTGTTCATGATTGACAGTGTCTTGTCATAGTAATCAATTATATCATTGAGTTGAACTCTATGATCTTAATGCAATTAAGAAGTCATATGAGGTCCTTCTAAACTCTATGGTATCTTTATGACTGAGAAGTGATTGTGATGGGCCTGATCACCCCATGTGATCAAGAAGATCTCAGTAGTTGTCACTCTGGTCTCCGGACCCTAAAGCTCAGCATTTTTGAAATTCAGTTGGGTTCATTCCTAAACAGTTTGTCCAACCCTCGCTTAAGTTATCATGAGAGATGATGGACCCACATAATTGATAAGTTATCATGATAAATTTCCTTAAACCTTCGGAACTATGACGTATTCGGTATATGGCTATCTAAGTACCATGATCTCAGTTTTGAGATTTTATATGTTGAGAACATATAGTAAGTGCTAACGTTAGGTATGTATATGGTAACGTGGGTTGTCTCCATGTTACCGTATGCCATTCCGAATAAGGGATAAAGTTTGGAATGAAGATAAGCTTATGATGAAAGTGAGGTTACGTTTATGCCGCCATCACAGAGAAACGGCCATCCTTCAGTGGATGTGCAACCCAGTGACGCAGAACTATGAGTCAAAGTTCTGGAAAGAAATAGGGAAACGATTAGAGTGATATCCTCTCGCAGTTAGAGAGATACACTAAGTTATGATATAATGTTCATCGGTAAAGTTGCTTGACGGGATTCATTCCGGAGCATAAATGTGATAAAAGAATGCAAGGAATAGTTTTCAGAAATGTTACCCTTGAGATTAGCAAATTTCGGGACGAAATTTTTGTTAAGAGGGGGAGGATGTAATACCCCGTCTTTTTAAGTTTCGAAATAAATGATATTCGAACGCGAATATTATTTACATATTGAATGGTTGTAGTTAATTAATGAAAGTTAAATTTAATTAAAGAGGATTTTGGTTTAAGATATTAAGTATTTAAAGAATTCTTGATTTATATATATATATTAAGAAATGTTAATATTGGGATATGTTACAAATTGAATTAATTACACAAGAGTAAGTATATGTGTCTTGACAATTTAAAATGGTAGGTATTAGTTGCATACACTATAATAAGTGGTACAAATTTTATCTAGTTATGTATATATATATATATATATATATATATATATATATATATCACGTTACTTTATACTTATATGTAGGTTGTTAAAATAAAATTTGAAACAAGCAAAATGGAACTACACGTATAACATATCAAATAAAATTTTCAGAATACAAATGAAATTTAAACAGACAATTAAAATAAAATCTACAAATAAGTAAGAGTAAATAACTAAGAATTTTACCTGAAGAAAGAAATTAACCTCCTATGGCAGTTCCCCGATCAGAAGCTACGCCCACCACTGAACCATCTTAAACCCCAAAATCAACCGAATTGGTACCTTATTACAGTAAGGAAACAAACATAATCAGAAGGAAGGAAACCAATATAGAAAATATAGAACTCACCAAACATCTTCCGATTTAAATTCTTAATTCAAATCTCTAACATGCATGATTAATAGCGTGGTAAAAAAAAGGAAAGAAAACTATACCTTAGAAAAATAGACGAGTTATGCCGCCCGAAGAAAGAAGGAGGAAGAAGAAATAGAGAGTGTAGAAGTAGAGATCTTCGCCATTTTAGTTGTGAGAGGAAGATAGAAAACGAGAGGCAGAATAAAGAGCGGAGAAAGAGAGGGAGGTAGGAGTTAGAAACTATAATCTAGTAGTTGAATTAAAAGAAACCAGAGTCGAATTTCAAATTAGACAGGCAAGAGGGAGAGATTAGAAACTCACCGAGAGAAAAGAAAGCTACTGTGATTTCCTTGTAGAGAGAGAGAGAAACAGAGACAGAGAGAGACCGAGAGAAATAGGGAGAGCGATAGATGTCACGCCCGCCCTCCGCTATGGATAGCGAAGTCGGGGAAAACCGTGACTTTGGAAGGGAGTAAAGAATTCGGGATAGAAATGGGGTAATGGAACAAGGACGAAACTGAAACTAAACAACAATATCATAATTGGGCGAATAATTCATCGTATGATTAACAAGAAAGAACTTGAGTCTTATGCTCAATACATAATAACTTGTCATGAAAGAAATTCAAGTCTTAGGTTTAGTACATAATGATCTCAAACTAGCAGCGGAAAGTTACTTGGATCGCTAAAAGCTCTACATGTATGAAGACATGTAGAACCCCCAAGAGTCAATTAATAAGAGATCGACAAGAGCCCGAACATAGCACTCCTCCTTCATCATCGCTCAACCTGCACATTTATAAATATATGCAGGGCTGAGTACAAATTGTACTCAGTAGACACATGCCAAAAAACGCACACATACATATATAATTGTCATGCCATTGTAAGTGAAATATAGGGATTTTGTCTCTAAAGAACCTATGTTCACTAAAATCCTTTTGTGAAATCTTAAAGTTCGACTGTACAGTCTAAGTTCTTTGAGTAATCTACCATATCTGTAACTTCTTCTTCTTTGTGTCGGGAAGGTGGCCTCCTTCCACGAACACCTTGACCGGCCAACCCGCTCGATGACTCACGGTCACTTTAACCGGCCAACCCGCTCGATGACTCACGGTTACTTTAACCGGCCAACCCGCTCGATGACTCACGGTTACTTTGTGTACACTAGTCCTAGTAGGATAGTTATCCCACCAAGACCCGAATTCGATTCCTTTAACTTAACTGAGCAGATAGGTATCATACGAAAATCATAAACATTTTATGGCAGACAATACTTGAAACATATTTTCAGTTCAAATGCTTTTTGAAATGAAACATAAACTGATACAACACACATAATTTTAGTTGTATAAGAAAGCCTACACTTGATGTATAGGATAGAAAGCCTACCTGGCTCGCTTCCTCTTCTTGATCTCGGACTCGTACTCCCGTATTTTAACCTTTAATTGAATTACGGAGTGAGATACTCGAATTGAGTATATATATATACTATTTCTACTTTGAAAGGAAATATTATCCTTATAAATTTCGATAATTATTCTCGAGTCTTAACTCGACTATATTTGAGTGCTTAAATCTAGAGGTGTCGTTACACTCTTAATCAAGCTATGATTTTTCTAAATTCTCATTCTTTTACCCAAGTAAATAATTTGTGGGTATAATAAATAATAGAATTTCTAACTTGATATTTTGGTCCTTGAATCAAGATAAATATTTTCTAATAGACTAGGTAAATCTATATCATCATACTCTAAGCATGATTTATAATTTAATCATCTCTTATGATTAAATTCTAATAAATTAAATTCCAATTAGTAAATTAAATTCTCTAAATTTAATTATTTAAATTTCTCATTCTTGGACTTAGTCCAAATAGATTAAGTCTTGATCCATTAATATAAATTTCCAAGTGATTAAATAGATCTTAGCCCATTAAATCAATTAAGTGAGCCCATTCCTATTAATAGACTAAGCCCAACTGAATGTGTCATTTGGCCCATCAATTTACTAACTCTTGGCCCTATTGAAACTATAACTCGGCCCATTCTATTATCTGACCCGGCCCATGTAAATTATTAGCCCATCACTAGGCCTATTTGTGCTATTATTGAGGCCCAACAGAATTTATACTTAGCCCGTTAACCCGGCCCGTTCGATTATATTTTTTTTTCTCAGCCCGATAGGAATTTCTTTGGCCCAACAAACCCGGCCCATTAACTTAACCTTAAATTACTACAACCTAGACATACACATTTCAGCCATTTCCTCCATTTACTTCTCCCCTCGTTCATCTCTTCTCTCTGTTCCTCTCGCCGTTCTCCTCCCTCACGTTCACATTTCTCTTTAACACTCCCAGAAAACCAGCCCTCTTCTCTCTTCTCGCTGCCGTTTCTTCATCACGCCGCCTTCTCCGCGTTGTCTTCACTGCGAAAGGTAGCTACGGGAAGCCGCAGTCGGGTAGTCACCGAGCAGTGGTGAAGCAGTCCCTGCGGCGTTGCTTTTCCTCGCTCGAGGTCTCTCTCTCCGGCGACTTCTCCCTCAGCCTGCTTCTTCGCCCTCGCAGCTGCGCATTCGAGCGCTCAGCGCTCATCATCTTCCACGGCGTTCGACGACTCTCTCTCTCCTGGCTTCTCTCTGCCCGCCTCTGCTCTTCTCCACAGCACCTTCTCCTTCTCCTTCTTTCTACTTCTTTTATATATTTGTTGATTGATTAGAGAGTGTTTATGATCTGAAAGTTTCTATCTTTCTCAAATTCTTGAATTAATTGAGTCCTATGAATGTCCAAATTTTTCAGATTGCTTTCGGGTGGTCCGAGCTGTTTCGGGGTGGTTCGGGGCCTAGTCGAGGTTGGTCGGAGTTTGTCCGAGGTAGTTCGGAGCTCGTCCGAGGTAGTTCGGAACTGTCCGAAGTAGTTCGGAGCTCGTCCGAGGTAGTTCGGAGCTGCCCGAAGTTGCTCGGAGCTCGTCCGAGGTGGTCTGGGACTGTCCGAGGTCGCTCGGAGCTCGTCCGGGGTGGTCTGGAGCTGTCCGAGGTTGCTCGGAGCTATTCGAGGTCTGCCGGAGTCATTCGGGGCCTGCTCGAGGCCAACCGAGGCTGTCCGGAGCCGTGTGGAGCTGTTCGAGGTCTGCCGGAGCCATTCGGGGCTTGTTCGAGGCCAACCGAGGCTGTCCGGAGTTATTCGGAGTGGTTCGGGACCTGTCGAAGCTCGCCCCAAGTGATTCGGCAGTTTTCAAAGGAAGTTCACGGCTGGAAATTCAGCCGTGTACTACTATTATTCCTATTTGCTATGTAAGTCTTCTTCCTCTTTTATTTTGTCATAGATTTCTTAGCAGTATGTCTTCTTATGTCAAGAGCATGCTTTTCTAAGTTCAAGATGTAGTTCTTAAGTTCAGAGCTTAGGCATTCTAAGTTCATTCCAAGACTGTTATGTTCATGATACATGTGTATTTCTAAGTCCAGTTTTATGAGGCGTAAAATAAATGTTAGAGCTTGAAGTCCTTACCTCCAAGCTGTCTCTTTCCCTCTCGCGCAGCGCTGCTGCTGTTACTTCACTTCTCCTAGTCTTCTTTAAGTTCCAATTTCGGCAGCGTTTTAGTGTAATTGATATTTGGGTGTGGTTTAAGTTAAAATCCCTCCCTTTATATAGAAGCTTGAATCCTATCTTCACTAATCTTATGCAATTGCTTCATCCTTTGGATTTGCAGATTATGGTGATTGGTGGAAACTTGAAGAGTCTCTGGTGGCTAGGATCAGTAGGAAGCAGTGCACGCTACTTCTGATTTATGGAGAAGCTAAACAGTTGCATGCTTGTTCTGATTTAAGGATTACTGTTCATTGGCTACTGTTCATTGGTTTATTCATCTGCTAATGCTTCTTTCCTTTACTTTTGTATTTACACGCATATATATAAGTGTATTTGTTGGATCGGGAGCGCCCATCAGAATCGACGTACTGGCCCCACACACCAACACTTTCTTTCCCAGCCTGCTTTGTCCTCACTGACAGGCTGACCCAGGACACTTCCCAGTAGGTCACCCATCATAGTATTGCTCCAAGCCAAGCACGCTTAACCTTGGAGTTTCTACTAAGGGTCACCTGAAAAGATGATGCACCATGTTGGTATGAGTAGTACTAATCAATTCATTTAACCTCTCGTCAACAATGGTAGTGCAGGCCCTTTTCGACTGAGGCAGGCCGCACTCCCATAAGTTCTCTCGGGTACGATACACGGAGGACCCCCCCTCCGGGAGGTGCTGGAGTCCACTTCCCAACAATCCCCCCCTCAGCACCATCCCGGTACTCTGGAGGATGCATCGGACCTTGAGATCATATGCTGGCGCTCCTTCGAACCCGGGCCACGGGGCTACCTATGACACCCAGAGGACCGTCAATCTCGCACCTCGGATTACGGCCGTGAATCGTCATAACCCCTAGAGTTGTTGTGCCCAACAACCCCTCCCCTCAGGCACTCCCTGCCTAGGGATGGCACCGCCGGATTCGATTCTTCACATCCGAAGCCCCGCCTCTGATACCAATTGTTGGATCGGGAGCGCCCATCAGAATCGACGTACTGGCCCCACACACCAACACTTTCTTTCCCAGCCTGCTTTGTCCTCACTGACAGGCTGACCCAGGACACTTCCCAGTAGGTCACCCATCATAGTATTGCTCCAAGCCAAGCACGCTTAACCTTGG
This sequence comes from Leonotis leonurus, assembly GCA_026898415.1. Lineage (NCBI taxonomy): Eukaryota > Viridiplantae > Streptophyta > Magnoliopsida > Lamiales > Lamiaceae > Leonotis > Leonotis leonurus. Next base: position 8,307 of record JAPKLX010000901.1, read on the forward strand.
AGTTTCTACTAAGGGTCACCTGAAAAGATGATGCACCATGTTGGTATGAGTAGTACTAATCAATTCATTTAACCTCTCGTCAACAATTGTAGTGCAGGCCCTTTTCGACTGAGGCAGGCCGCACTCCCATAAGTTCTCTCGGGTACGATACACGGAGGACCCCCCCTCCGGGAGGTGCTGGAGTCCACTTCCCAACAGTATTCATTTATATAATGTCTTGTCTTATACTTTATTTAATTATTCCCTCATACACTAATTGCATTATCACATACATAATATATACACATACATATATTTTGTTACTAATTATTTATTTACTTATAAATAAATAATCTATTCTTATATGTCATGCTTAATAAAAACGAGATAATGTATTATTGTTCTCATCATCTTATTAATTAAGATACAAATAATTATAAGGTATTATCAACTAATTGAAGTATAATTAACTTCTCAAGCATTAATATTTATCTTGAAGCTTTAACTTTTCTATAGCCAACATTAAATTTTATCTAACAATAATTCTAACTAATTTATTAATTGTTAAATATTAAATCCTCGTACTAAACTCTAATTTATAAAGAGTTTAAACTTAAATGCGTTTGATTTAGGCAAATAAGGAAATTATCATTATCAATATGTAAATTCATATTCGTGAAATTTTTATTAGTCACGGATTATCTACTACGAGATAGTTCTAACAAAAGAGCGGGGCATTACAATAGAGACAGAACAGAAGGAGAGGGATAGAGCAGCGTCGGTGAAGAGTGTGTCGTCTGTAGAGGAATGGCAAGAACGAGAGAGAAAGGGAAGTCGAGGGAGAAACAGAGAGAAGGCGAGGGAAATGGGAGGAGTATTTTGTCTGTAAGTGTTAGAGAAAAAGAGGATTAGGGTAGTGTTAGGAGTAGAAGGATCTAGATATTGGGCCGGGTAACGGGCCGGGTGAGACTAAAGTTTGGGCTGGGAATTTATGTGTTCTGGGCCTAAGGAATTAATTACTACTGGGCCTTTTTAAATGGAAGGTATTGGGCTGAATTAATTAAGGCTATGGGCTTTTTAAGTAATTGGATTGGGTTAAGAGATATGGGCCGAGAATTAATTCAAGTGGGCCGAAAATAATTAAGTTGGACCCAGTTAGTAATCTTAAGATAATTAATACTTAAACTAATTAAATTAATTAGTGAGTTCACTTAATTAATTTAGATGGAGTTCCATAAAATTAGGAAATATTAATAATGGAAGAAGGGATAGTAATATATATTAAGTGTTAATATTTAGAGCTATTAATTTAGATAATTAAAACCTAATTATTAAATCAAGAAGATCCAATTTATTTAGTAATTGGGATATAAATTAAGAGAAGGAATATCTCTAATTATATTGAGGATTTATTTAAAGGAATTAATAGTTGAAGTTATTTAAAGAGTTAAATAACTAGAAATTACAGTATTATATGAATAATTAATTATCGATAATTAATTATATCATTAAGTGTTAATACACTTATTGCCCTTAAAGGCAAATACCAGAGTAATTGAATCGCGGATTCAACACCATTAGAAATAATATTGATCTAAAGTATCAATATCTCAAATTAACGGATCGAAATAAGAACCAAGAATAAAATATCTTACGATTAAATGTTCCAAATGCACGAAGGGCATTTTAATTTATACGAGTTTTTCTAAAGGTTCTTACAAGAGACCTGTTTCGCGTTGCGAGACCAGAGCAAGTGCAATCCAAAGTTATCCAAGTAGGCTTTTCTAAACTCTATAAAATTATGTGTGCCGTATGCTATTTATGATTGTTTTCGAAAGGATCTCAAATTGAGGAAATATGTTTCAAAGTATTGTAATGCCGAAAATGATTTATATTTTGTATCAATGCCTATCTGGAAGGGTACCTGAATTAAGGATCCTGGATGCCTGGTTTAAGGATCCGAAGAATTTAAATCGAATTCGGGTTCCAGTGGGTAAGCATCCCCACTTGAACTAAATGTTCACAAATAACCGTGAGTCGTTGAAGATGTCGACCGGTTACAGTGGACCGTGAGTCATCTTAGCGGGTTGGCCAGTTCGGTGTCCGTAGAAGGTGGCCACCTTCTCGGTACCATAAATGTTCCATAAATTAAAAGGGCAGATATGGCTTGAATACTAAAGAAAATGAGACTGTACAGTCGAACTCAGTTTACAGAAAAGGATTTAATGAACGTAGGTGCTTTTAAAGACAATCCCTACGTGTCACTCTTACGGCATTGACAATTATATATGTATGAATGTGATTTCGGGCAATGTGCCTACTGAGTACTTTTGTACTCAGCCCTGCATGTATTTATAAATGTGCAGGTTGAGACGTGATGATGGGAGATGCTATGAAGGGCTTGTCGGTCTTTATTTAAAGCCTTGGGTGTCTACGCGTCTTCATACACGTAGACTTAAGTCGATCCTTATTCCGCTGCGAGAGGTTCCATTTGAATGTTCTGGCGTAGGTGCCAATTATGTAAATTAAATCCTTGTATGACAAAGTTCTCAGTGTTCTATTAGTCAAAGCTTTCAGTATTCCACTTTATCCTTCATTTAGTTATCTATTAGTCGCGCCCCCGGACCTTGCCGGGGAGGGCGGAGGGACGGGGCGTGACACAAACTCAAGAATACAAGTTGGTAAACAAAGTATACCTCAAGTTACAACACTCTCCTTCTTTAGCTTGGATTAATGGATGATGGATGACTCTTCCTTTTCTTACATCAGTAGCTTGGATGGGTGGAAGATGGATATATAGTTTGGTACTTGGTGAATGTGATGGTTTGGTTGAAGCTTTAGCTTTGAGCTTCAACAATGATGTAATGGATGGATGTTGCAACAAGAGTGGGGAAGACAATAAAGTGAGAATGCAAAAGAGTCAAGTGATGGTTTATGGGGAGGAGGAGGGTGATGGTTTGATGTGGGGGAAGAAGGACAGTTTTCTTTTCCCAACAAATCTCTCTCCAATTCTAATTATTAACGTTAGATGTAGGGATTAGTAGTATCTTTTATATATATTTTGTGTGTGTGTGTGTATTGTCATTTCAATCTCCCTTGAAACTATCTTACAACCCACATATATAGATGTTTCTATATACTCTAGTATGTAGGTATATAAAATACATGCATGCATACTCTATAGGAAAAAGTAGCAAATTCACCCTTATGGTGGACACCCCTCTGACGAATCAACCCTTATGGTAAGGTTTTGCCAAACTCACCCTCTATTTTTAATATCTGTTACAATTAGCCCCTCGCGCTTAACGGACGTCTAACTCCGTTAACGTCCCATTGATGCATTTCATCAAACAGTTTATATGCATTGTTATTTTCCTACACATCTGTGTGGGAGCCAATTTCCATACCTTCTCCAACACCGGCGCTCTCGTCACCTGCGTCAAAAACATCCCCAAGAGCATGGTTGTTCACCGGCCTTCACTGACTTAAGAAGCAACTTAAGATTAAAGATTAAGTAATGCAATCCAACTTTTGAAAACAAAGACACACAAATAATGTTTATCTATGAAAATAAGATTGTCCAAAATTGCAATTTTACTAACAACCTTATCCCAAATTAGTGATTCTATAATTGATTCCAAGATTATTATTTTGTGTAATCCCAACATATTGATTTTTCTTGATACTTCCAAGGTTCAATCTTTCTTCACAATACATTAACAAAAGAAGCTCATAAATAGCTTAAGATTAGAGGTAGAAGAAGATAATGTTAATCCATTGAAATTCACCTCCGTTGCAACTATGTGAGAACTCTGCCATTTTTCTCTCAAGTTTGAAACCAAGAAAAAAAAATATTAAACTCCCATTTAAAGCTTTTTTTTCAATCTTGCATGAGGATCTTAGAGTAGGCATCGTAGAAAGCCGAAGAACTGAGTAATAATGGCATCACTTAAGTCGGTGAAATCCTTGAGGAGACTCATGAAAATGCCACTGCTTTTGGGAAAGTTCTTGGCATAGGTGACGAGAGCGCCGATGTTGGAGAAGGTATGAGAACTGGCTCTCGTGCAGATGTAGCGGAAAATAACAATGCATATAAACTATTTGATGAAATGCATCAATGTGATGTTAACGGTGTTAGACGTCCGTTAAGTGTGAGGGGCTAATTGTAACAAATATGAAACGTAGAGGGTGAGTTTGAACAAAACCTTACCATAAGGGTTGATTCGCCATATCGGTGTCCACCATAAGGGTGAATTTGCTACTTTTCCCTACTCTCTCCCTCTCTCTAGATATATACACACACACACACTCATGCAGACTCACCACATTCACTCAGACACACATATATGTACCTATATATATATACATATAACACTTATGCATGCAAGCCATAGGGAGTGGTTCAGGTATAAAGTGAAATTAAAGTAGGAAATAGAAAATGATCTCAGCCATTGATTTGGATGATCGGAGGGATATGATTAAATCTGATCTACTTAAAAAGGCAGTGCATTCCATCGCTTTGAACGATGCACGAAGGATATTTTAGTAATTTTAAAAATGGCTTTGTTTTTATAGTAGTACATTACGTGAGATTTTTAAGGAAATTATACCATAACCGTCGGTTTTCCTCAATTAGAGGAGATTCAGTTACCATATTTATGAGATACGTGAATTTACTACGAATTTAACATGTATTTACGAATTTAACACAAATTTAACACATATTCATCAATTAGAGGAGATTCAGTTACATTGTTGCATTACGAAATTGGACAATGTGCATTGAACCAGTATATAGTTGTGCATTACTTCAGTTACATTGTTGCATTGATAGTTATGTTTGTTGCATTGTTGGTATATTATCATTGTTGCATTACGGAAATGAACAATTTGCATTGAACCAGTATATAGTTTTGCATTAATTCAGTTACATTGTTGCATTGATAATTATTTTGTTTCATTGTTGGTATATTATCATTGTTGCATTATGCAATTGAACAATATGCATTGAACCAGGCTACAATTATGCATTACTCATCCACTAATGGATCTACTGCCCCTGCTCCCAAATAAGATTTCCTCAAGCCGCTACCATCGGAGAATGGTCTCACCAACACGCAGAACGGCATAGATAATTATCAATGCAACAATGCGTGTTATTTCTATTTCAATTTGGCCCCAAATCCCTTATTTCCGTCTCTCTTCTTTCTCTAAACTCTCTCCTAATAATTCTATTAATCCCAAACCAACATCTGCATCTGAACTACTCATGGAGTCTCCGTCGCATTACTCATTCGCCGCCTAGCATGTGCTCGGCCTCTTGCTCAGCCGTGGCCGCCCTGTCCCTCCCTCCGATATTGCTTAATCTCTTCGTTCTACTTCGGATTTCATACGCCTCCACTGCTAAATCCCTAATTCTCCCCTCCTACTAGCAGAAGGCGACGTCGTCAAGTTCTCGCAAATGGCAGTTGCCGCTCTCGTCCAATTCTTCACCAATATCACGTGAAGCCATTTTTGAAATTACTAAAATATCCTTCGTGCATCGTTCAAAGCGATGGAATGCACCGTCTTTAAAATTGAATCATATGCGTCCGATCATCCAAATCAATGGATAGGATTATTTCCTATTTCGTACTTTAAAATCCTTTTGTATATGATCTATATCCTATATATATATATGTGTGTGTGTGTGTGTTAATTTATAGTATTGATTCATAAAATGACACATTTATAGTTAAATTCTTAAACACTAAAACATGAAATAAAATGGCATGATAATTCGACATAAATAGTTAAGAACACAATTATTCTTAATAGAATCAAATTATGTAGTTTTCAAAATTTATGGATGCTAGTGCAATGCAATTAAATATTTATTGTCATGACGCATGAATTTTTTATAGACGTGCACTTAAGCAATAAAATATATATGTGTATATATAAGATAAGAATCTTAAGGAGATGAATTTTTAACTAAATAGTCTTAAACTAGATAATTAGTGATTTTGTTTACAGGGTTTTTACATCCTACCCCCCTTAAAAAAATTTGTCCTCCAAATTTCACTTACCTAGATAGGGTAAATCGGGGTATTGCTCTTTTATCTTTTCTTTTAATTCTCATGTTTCTTCCTCTTGTCCGTGGCGTCTCCATAAGACCTTGACTTTTGAGATTTTCTTATTTCTTAATTCTTTAAACTTTCGATCAAGTTTACCTTCATATCCTTCTTCATATCGTAGATCAGGATTGAGATCCAGCTCCTCGTGACTTATCACATGTTTGAGATCGTAGACATATTTTCGTAGCTGAGAAACGTGGAATACATTGTGCACCTTACGAAGTATAGGAGGTAAAGCTAGTCTATAACAATGGGGCCAATTCTTTCTAGGATCTCGACAGATCCAATAAATTTAGGGTGAAACTTCCCCTTTTTGCTAAAACGGATCACTTCTTTTGTCGGAGAAACTTTTCAATTTTTTTTTATCCCCACCATCTGAATGCAACTCATTTCTACGTGTGTCCAAGTACGCTATTTGTCTATCTTGAGATCCTTTGACCCTTTGTCTGATACATTGAATGACCTGAACCGTTACTTGTACCATTGTAGGGCCTAACATCTTTCTCTCGCCAATGTCATACCAATAGAGAGGATATATACACCTTCGACCATAGTGTGCTTCATATGGTGCCTTCATGATGGTTGATTGATGGCTGTTGTTGTAGGCGAATTCCACTAACGGCAAAAATTTCTCCTAGCTTCCTCCATGATCGAGTGTCACGGTGTGTAACATATCTTCCAATGTTTGGATTGTCCACTCAAATTGTCTGTCCATTTGTGGGTGATATGTCATGCTGCAATTTGAACGTGTTCCCATTGCATTTTGTAGGCTTGTCCAAAAACATAAGTAAAACGATTACCTCGATCGGATGTGATGGATATTGTTACCCCATGTCAGCGAACTATCTCTCATATATATTTCAACTCACATATAGCAATGTCGTTAGTTACTTCTTGTTAGTGTGATTTTTCAACCTCAACTTCCGAAAACAGTTCCTTGAATGTGTGGTGTAGGGGGATCTACATATGTCTTTATGTTGGTAGTATTTCTTAGTTCCTCAAAATATGGTGTAATCCTTGAGGCTTCAGGTCCATCGTTCTTTGAATGTAGTTTTTAAAGGATTCCGTCTTGACGTTGGATAAAAATTATTATTTTCTTCCTTATGTGGGTTTGAGGGTATCATGTTAAAGAAATCTATGACTTAGTTTCAGTTAGAAAGATGAGGCTTGAAATTATTCGACAAGATGAAATGAGTTCTAGAGATTAGATAGCTTGTTTGAATAAACAAATATTTTGTCAGAGGGTTTAGCAAAATTCAAGGTAAACTGGAGTAGAGACTAAATTTCATTGAAATTTGGCAGGGTGTCGTTGAAACCTTAAAGTATTCAAGGTTTGTATTTGAGCGAAGTTAATGAAGTATAAATCTTATGGAATGTACTACAACAACATATATACATTTAGGGTTAAAAAGACTCATTTCGGACCAAATATATATGAAAAATGTACTAGGTGATATAACTTGATTTTTATGTTCAATATTGATATTCAGTGAAGTCAAAGAAATGACCTTAGAGACAAGGTAAGAGTCAAATGTTTTTTATCAATATTTTGAAATAAATGTATGAAATCAGATTGAAACAATAAAATAATAGGTAGGGATAATGTAAATTTTCCCCTTAGAAAATAAAAGGTTACGAGGGTTAGATTCACTTGTTAATGCCTAGATTCAAAGGACGAAATTGTGGTGAAAATAAGCACGAAATTTAAGTTAGTGGTCATCGTAGAATTTGGATCATGTGAAGTATTTGTATATTATAAATGACATTTCCATATCGATACAAGAGGGTATTTAAGAAGAAATACGTACGTTCAAAAGTACTTGAGAGGAACATAGTAGAGAAGAATGAACCGTCAATCATGACGTCTAACTGAGGATAATAGATTTTCAGGTGTTGAAGACTTTCTACACTTTTCAACTCAGGAAAGCTGAAATGAGTTTCAATGAAGATATAGGATTACTCATTTCTATTTTTCATGAGTAAAATAAGTTGTGGAACTTCTCACTTCTCGGATTTAGGCATGTACTTCTTAAAATCACTCATTGTATTATTCTCTTCATGAGTACTTCAAGTTACAACACACTTGCTATTGGTATATGTTCGGGTATTTATCAAAAAGAAAATTGACTAACTGTCACGCCCCGCAGGATGGGGCCTATGCGGAATAAGAATACAACG
>JAPKLX010000901.1:16589-35534 GCA_026898415.1 Leonotis leonurus
GTCTTGAACTTTAAAAATTCACCGAGCGCTCAAACGATGTCCGATTTTTACGATCTTGGTGTCTATGGATTCGTCTCGACGAGCTCTATTATTAGGTAGTATAATCTCATGACAAGAAAATTTATTTTTCCAAGTTATTCATGCGCAAGCGTTACCGTTCTATAAATATAATATTTTAATTAAACCTTAAGATAAAAGAATTAGAGTTTGTAAGTACGCTTAAAAAAAATCGAATATTTTTCAGTAAACTTTTCTTTATAATAATAATAATATTTAATTAATTTCTAAATAAACATATCGATATTTCGGGATTTTACACTAACAATAGGATCTAAGAAGATTAGCATAAGGGATGTGTGTATACCGTGTGAATCATTTATTAGGAATGAAGTTAGAAAAAGTTTTGTCAAGAATGAATACCAACCAACACGTGAATTTTGAATAACTCTATTTGAATAGAATTGATTGATACTTTATAACAACATCTCATTCTTTAGGAAGATAATTTAACTAACGAGGGAATAATGTGGTTTCAATTTGTATAAGAACTCAAATGATACATTTATAGAACCTGACACGAATGATTATGTGACACGGTAAAATAGCGTCAGAAGAAAGAAACTTCTGTAACACTTGAGATAAATATGGTCTCAGTGATTGATCAAGGCATAGAAGATAAAGTTAGGTATACGAATGTCAATGAAATCTTTTCCAAAAAAAATGGCATGTGTCTTAGAAGAAATTAGGAAATTTATGAAACAAATGTTCGGCTCAATGACAATAAGAGGACAATAATGATCCAACAAAAATACCTCTTTCTAAAGATTCACACAAGATATGTGAAAAATATTTCGATGATTGAACAAATCGGTGAAGGAAATGTGCAAGATATATTTTCATAGGTCAATACAATATGAGGATGAAACAATGGGATGTTAGTAATATCTTGTAAATGAAGTATAAGGTGGTTCATAAGGAAACTTATGTCATTAGATTGCATAGGATTTGGAATTTATTATTGGGTAGTATGAGACGTTGGTAGCCAACATATATATAAGGTGTAGATGATAGCGAGAAAAGTTAGGCTCTTAATATCATTCAGACGATTAGTTCTTCTTTTCCGAGTGGTTATCTTAGAGATTTCTCTTGGCTCGAATGTGGAGTTAATACTAGTTAGTATCAAGGTTAGTTTTTAGGAAAGTTTCACATTTCTTTATCGTGAGACAATGATTTATTCTGATTCTAGAAATATAGTGATGCTCCATCTTTTTCCTCAGGGAAACTCGTTGACTTCTCTCGTTCTTGCATGATTGTGTCTTGCTGAAGTTTTCACTATCACGTGGTGCATCAGAGCTTGATATCATCGCAACGCTTTCGTCTCATCGTATCATCATCTTGCGCATAACATTATTGATAGAACCCGTATGAGGGGCTCATAAATTCTCAGGATCTACAGGTTTAATTAATTACACGAATAATTAAATTTTATACAAATAATACCATATAAGAGAATAGAAATGCTGAATTAAATAATTTGTAACTTCTCATACGCAAAACCTCCGCTTGTGGAGAAACGATTTGAATCGTTAACTATCGAACCGCAATCCACACCGTTCGAATTCTCTTCTTGATCTCCCATGATCCGGCCTTGAAAACTTCTAATCTATTCCTGAACTATATACTAGAATATCGTGTGCGTGAATCTATCTAATAATTTAGGAGAAAAGAAGAACGAAAATTGGAGCGTGGAATACTCCCTTAATTTCGAAAATAAGAGAGACTTTCTCTCTCTTAGTGGGCGCTGATTTCAAGTAGAAATGAGAGAGAAATCGGCTCATTATTCATGCTCCTTTTATAGATAATATGGGCTAGGTTAGAGCTTCTAAAGAGAATGGATAAGATCCTAAATAACAGAACCATAATTCTCACTTTAATCTCCTGCAGTTTTCATCTATAATTCAAATTCAAATCTGAATTATTCAAAATTAATTTAGGTTTGGAAAAATCCATAAGTTAATTAAATTAATTTTTAAGTCACTTTGGGCCCAATTAAATTTAATTAATTTCTTGGTCCAACTTAGACTTAAATTAATTAATTTAAATTAATTTGGCCTCCAATTAATTACTTTATGGAAATGCAATAAAGTGCAATTTTATTATAAATATTTATGGACTCCACAGTAGGATAAATATAAAACTTATTTTCATATATTCAAATTACAGATGTAACCCTCTTGTCATTAATTATTTCTCGCATTTAAAATTTTCTAAATTCATTAATAAATTTATATATTTATTCGTGAGTGATCCAGTTCAGACATTCATTAAAGAATAAATTCTCAACCGGACGGGTTTCTTATGCAACAAACCATTTTGAACGCCTCACGTGGATTTAATCAACTCGTGTCACCGAGACGCAATTCTGTACGACTGACAGTCAAGCACTTCTAGCTAAGCCAATCACTACCGCCCAAGACATCACTATTTAGGGTTATGAAAAACCGGCAAGCGTAGATGAATCAAAGTAGCGTATAATCAACCGCCTATAATAATGTCATCATCACAGATTAAGAAATGAATTAATTTCCGAGACTTCGTTCTAATTATTAGCACATAGAACTTATCTCATTGTGAAATCTCTCAATATGTATACGCAAACCACGTGTATCCGCTTATACATACTGACATCATTCTGCGGGCTAAGGTCAGCTCTCACATCAAATGATATCGCAGCCTTTACCGACTAGATTTTCCAAGTCTGTCTAGACTGTGACTTTATATTACAAAGGAGCCGACTATGTTACCTTCTGTGATCATCGATCCACCACATAGTCTATAATTGTAATAAATGGACTTGTTTGCAATTCTATATATAACAATAATAAATAATAAACCAATGATAGAAACATTTATTGTCACGACCCACCTTCACTAACTGTAGTAACGATGGGTATAACCGTGACTCGGGGATAAAATATACAATGAATAAGAAAATGGATAATGACTTGAAGGTGAATATATAATAAGTGCTTCGATAATAAGTGGTTCATACACAAAGTTCGGTACTAAATGACCGATACCCAGAATACATAGGTTGTTGATTATAACATCTGAAAGTACTGAATACTGAATAGAGTGTTTGCAGCGGAAATTGGATCAATTTCTAAGTTTACATGTATGAAGACATGTAAACCCCCAAGAGTTAATGCTAATTGGGTTCAACAAAACCATCGTTGAGCACTCCTCCTTGACATCACAGCTCAACCTGCACATTTATAAATACATGCAAGGCTGAGTACAAAAGTACTCAGTAGACACATGCCGAAATCGCATTCATACTAATATAATTGTCATGCCATTGAAAGTGAAACATAGGGATTTTGTCTCTAAAGAATCTATGTTCACTAAATTCTTTTGTGATTCTTAAAATTTGACTGCGCAGTCTAAGTTCTGAAGTAATCAAGCATATCTGTATATCTATGTGTCGGGAAGGTGGCCACCTTCCACGAACACTTGACCGGCCAACCCGCTTAGATGACTCACGGTCGCTGTGTACACTAGTCCAAGTAAGATAACAATCTTCTAGGACCCGAATTCGATTATAAATAAACAGCAGATATGTATCATACCAAAAATATAAACATTTTTGGCAAGACAATAATTCACATGTTTCAGTTGAAAATGCTATTTGAAACGAAATAATACTGATACAACACACACATAATTTTAGTTGTATAAGAAAGCCTACCTGAATTGCTTCCTCGCTTAGTAAGATCTGACTCTTTATCGTCTAGAGTTTTCCTTCGCTAAACCTTAATTGTAATTACGAAGAAGATACTCATCGTGAGTATATAATTTATTTCATCTATTTAAAATGAAATAATATTCTATTATTTCATTAATTATTCTAATCCTTCACTCGACTAATATTCGAGTACTTAAAGATTTCTATAGCTATTCTTGTAGGATTTTAAATCATTCTTTGGTTTATTAATCCTTTATATTTTATTTGTTTTACCCAATTAATTTAATAACGGGTATTATAATTATTCAAGATAGCTTACTTGAAATAATTTAATTCTAAACTAGGATGCTAAATTAAGTCTTTTTTTTTTGGATAGTATTAATTTACTTAATACTATTTAAGAATTAAAATATTACTATTAATTTCATAACTTAATTGATCTAATTATTGGATTAAATCTAACTATTTATCCAATCCATTTAATTACTAATTTTTCCAAAAATTAATTTATTAATCCATTCTTAAGAGATAATTTAATCCATTCTGATTACTTAATCTGGGCCCATTCTACATAATTAAATAGGCCCATTCTGAATAATCACTTAGGCCTGTTGGATTTATTTAAGTTCGGTCCATATTGAATTAATCTAGCCCGTTAAAATTTTCTGACCCGGCCCATTTAATTTATCCTAAATTCTCGGTCCAACTGAATTAATTTAGCCGGCCCACTCGATTTAATTAGCCCAATTCTTAACTAATAATTTCGGCCCATCAGATTCATCATTAATCGGCCCACTCAATTCAATTAGCCCATTAGAGACTTAACCTATATCTGGCCCATTAGACTTTAACTAATATTGTCCTAAATTTGACTCTAACCCTAGCAGACACCACTCTTCTTCTTCTCTCCCTTGCCTCTCTCGTTTCTGTTCACCTCTCTTCTCAAACACACAATTTGTCTCATCGCCTCTCTCGTTTCTGTCTTTCAGTACCCAATCCCTCTTTTCCCCTTCTCCATCTCTCGCTGTCCCTCTGTTCTCTCTGCTCTCGTTTCAATTTCTCCCTCAACGAGGAGTTCGTCGACTTCCCAGTAGAAGCAGCAGTCGTCGCCCTTCTTCCAGGTACATCCCCCATCCCTTTCTCCTTTTCCTTATCTCATTTCTGTTTCTGCATGTTCTTATTTCGGGTTTTTAGTCTGTATGTTTAGATTTTAATTGTCTTCCCTAAAATTTTACATTCTTCCTAAATCTCTTCGGCTCTTTGACTATCAGCAGGGGGGATTGATCGGTGAGGAGCTCGTCGGAGCTCTGCAGTTATCGGCTTCTCACAGGTAATTTTCCTACCTCTCTTCTAATTTGTTTCAGATTTGATTCGATCTCAATATTTTTTTACTGCATGTTCAATTCTCCTTCAGAATCTTATTTTTAGAAAATTTATAAGGTTCTGATTTGAATTTGGGTTTCAAAATCTGGGATTTCTGTATCTTATACTTCAATTTCTCGTTTTCTGCATGTTCAAATCCTCTTTTTAAATTTTGTGTTAACATTTGGCCAAACCATAGTTCTTTTCTGAGTCTGAACCTTACTTCTCCTTCTAAAATTCGAGTGGTGATAATGGCAGAAACTTTAGTTCAGTTAAGTGTTTAAAATCTGATTTGTTCTGAGTATTATTTTCTGTTTTTGGCCGAGGACTATGAGGATTAGGTGGAGAAGGATTTAGCAAAGGTTTTGAATTCCAATGGTGTGGCTTGGTTGGTAAAGTTTTCTGATCTGTTTAGTAGATAACGTGTTTGAATCTGAAATTGAGTTATTGTGGATGAGATGGTGATTTCTGCATTTATCTAAACTTATACTTAGAGTGCAATGTTCTTTTTAAGGTTGTCTTCTTGAATGCCAACATACTTATTATTTCTGAAATGGTTTATGATTTGGAGTATGAGTATAACATAATTATAGGTCCAAGTTCTAAAATCAGAATTTGCATATGTTCTAACTTCTGAGATGTAATTGAAGTTCTATGTTTCTGAAATTCTGAACTTAACTCTAAGCCTTGTCTATGTTCTAGAATCAAAAGATATTCATATACATACATATCTATGTTATGAAGCTAAAAGCATAAGTATAGGCTATGTACTAAGATTCTGAAACATATGTATAGATCCATGTTTTGAAATTCTGAACTTATCTGAAGTTTCTATGTTCTGCAGTTTGAACTCATTTTCTAAGCTCTGTATACAGTCATTAATTTGTATTCTATTTATATGTCATATACTAAAATTCTGGAGTATAAGTACAGACTTGTTTTCTGAAATTTGTGCCTTATGTCTTAATTGAGAAAGATAGAGCATGGCTAATGTTTCAGTTATGTTCTGTATAGCTTAAAATAGAAAAGAGGAGATAACTTGTTTTTCAAATTCTGTAAACTTGTTTTAGGTGGCAGGGTGTTATGGTTTGGCTTAAGTATGATATTCTTTCACTCCAATTCATGTTATGTTACTGTTGTGGAGGTCTGAATCTAACCAGCTTTGTTATTATCCTAAATCTATGTCCGTTTAATAATCTGGATTTATGCATTTTCTGTGGTATTTTGTATCCTTTCTAAATTCTCAAAAGAAGTGTGATATATATATATATATATATATATATATATATATCCTAAGTCTCTAAAGTTTTGGTGGGACTTCTATGTTCAGAACATCCATCACAATTGTATCCTAAATTTTCAGTTTGTTATTAGCTAAGAACACTTAGAAGGTTTGGAATACTTTTATATGGAGGGTTTTGTTTATTGTTTTTAAACATGTCTAAGTTCCAAAGAGAAGGTTTAAGAAAACAGATTATATGAGTGCTCTAATTTTAGTCTTACAGTTTCTGAAACTAGTTTAGAAGTAGAAGAACGTTTTGAACTAAGTTCTAAAAGGTAAAGCTTAAAGTATGAATTGTATACCTTACACCTTAGGGATTGAATGATTCGGATGCTTCTTTGATGGAGTGAACTGGGCAGAGCACTTCTGAAAATTCTCTATGTGGAGTGAGACTAATTTGTTAAGTCTAGAAGTGCAGTTTTGTGGCCAGGTCTAGGTATATAATACAAGTGCGTATGCTGTTATGGTGTAGTTTCTTTGAAGTACTTGAGTGCTAGAACCTCAAAGTCTTTTTTACATCTATTTTTAGTAATATAACACTGTAGGTCTGATTTGGGGCAGCTACTTGCTATAAATATTTCTCCCTTTTCTTGCAGGTGCAGTGAGGTGTGAGGAGTAGGAAGAGTGCTGCAGTCTTCCATCGAGACACTCTCCCCATCAACTCTTTCAATTCATGTTTTCTACATAAATGCTTGATGTAAATATATATATATATATATATATATACAGTCCTATAGAGTGTGCAAGGTTGCATTTTCCAGCTTGATTATAATTCTTTTAAGTGTGAATGCAATCAATAATTGGGCAGATTTGTCTTCTTTACTTACTATACACTATCAAGTATGTATATAGGTCTGCATACCTATTTTTATTCACTAAATTGTAGACTTTGCCATTATACACTATTTGCCATTAATATATACGATAGTTTCATTTTAACAATCTATATTATTATCTGATATGTATATATATAGTTATCTTATGTAAATGAATGACACTATAATATATTTATGTTGCCTAATACAAGAGATCAATACAATACTGTACTGCATTAGTTAATACTTAGTATGTCATTTATATAATTACTAAGATACCACATTATCAATAATAGTTCCTTAAGCATTAATCTTTCTTTGCAATAATTTTGTTGGTCCCGAAAGAGCAAGGTTTGGTGTATGAGGGGGGGGGGGGAATACACCAAATACTAACTTTTCAGTTTTACTTGACTATTTATCAGAGAGTTCAAGCTATTCTATACGAGAAATTGCTCGATAGTGACTAAACAGATCGATATTCAGATCAATAACTGATTTAGTCCAGACAGATTACTCTCTTAGTGAAAACACTTAGTTGATAATAAGAGTGATCTTATTACCTTCTGAGTGTAGAGTGAGTGCGGAATAATGGTGGTTCAGTGATTGCTCTTGTTTAGAAAACCTTAAGAATTAACCAGATTGATTAAGGAGATTGATTGAGATGCAGATGGATGATAGTGCAGAGAGTTAGAATAATAAACAACGGAAATCAAATATGCAGAATTATAAAGCACATAGTTGTTTAACGTGGTTCGGGAAATCCCTATGTCCACGATCTGGTCAAAACTAGACCAGATTATCCACTACTAGGATACTCTGCTTCTTTATACTCGTGGAGAACGAGTCACAAGTATCAATCACAACTAGAATGATACTTATGCACGAATGAAGGGTCGTGTCCCTTTACAACAGATTACCTCTACGTTACCACTAGAAAACTACTAGCTAGCAGGGTGATCTCCTTTTTCTCAATAAGACAGACTTGAATCGAGGTGGTTGGTGTGATGTTGAATCACAGAGTGTTGAAGCTCTAAGTCTGGAATACAGATCGCTTGGAAGAATAATAGCAGTATAGCTCGCGTGTGTGTTCTCACTTTTTCCAGATTTTTGACTTCAACTATATAGGCATTGAATTTGAAGTTCTAGCCGTTGTTGATTGGCGTGAGATAGATGGTATATTTCCAATCAATGGTTTCCATCATATCTGTTCTTGCCATATAGGAAAGGTTGACTCAATCTTTGAGTTATGGAAAGCAGATTGCTAACGGTCTCTTTCCTTCTATGTGTTAACCGAAGATCTTCTTTCCAATCCCAGTTGGATGGACTTTGATCTTTGACGTGGCAAGAGTATATGATGTGTAGGATGATGTCAGCTGATAGATTGATGACTCAATCGTTCTGATTCCTCGCTGTAGGCATCGATCTGGTCATCATTCTGGTCGCTGTTTGTTACAGTAGATCGATTCTTCTTTGGCATAAGGCCTTGATTTTCATCCTATTCTAGTTTGAGATTGACTTCTATAGGAACATCTCCTTTACATTTTAAGTCATCTCCTAATCTGTTCCATAACAGAAATCACCTTATCTATAGTGATCTGTTTTTACACAAGAACAGTTTAAGCTCTAAACTAGCTAAGTGTGTTTCGAAAGACCATCATTAACACTAAGACTTTAGGATTCCCAACAATTTCCCCCTTGTTGATGATGTCGAAACCACACTTTACAATAATATCCTATCAGCTCATAAAGAACGATCTGGTCTGATATCCAGATTGATGTTAGTACGTTTAGGATATTTTCATATGTGTTCTGGACAATAAAATGTTGTCATCAGAAACTCAAACAAATTTCATATATGAATAAAAAAAGACAAGTAGAGTTTACAGAACGTCAAGACAAAACATAAGGAAAGCAGATCATAAAAATATGAGAGATATGTCTATCTGCTTTTTCTTTTCTCTTCTTGTTGCCTCTTCATCTTTGCTCTGGTCTCATCCGAGATAAGCTGTACGCTTTCATATGCGCCTTCTCTTACCCTTATGTAATCAGGGTCTTCTGCATCCACCTTATATCCTCTATTTTCTGCTAGCTGGTTAATGTAGGTGAGCAGGTAGGTTTTGTCTGGTAGTGAGGTGCCAGGAATTACTGGGTATTCTCTGAATTCCTTTTCTGGTGCAGAGATGGAGACTTGAGCTTTTGCAGCAGCTTCCCTTAGGGCCTCAACCAAGTCCTTGGCATCATTTCTATCTAGATATATGTCGAATGCCTCGTTGGGTGTGCCTTCACAGTATAGAGGTTCTTTGATGAAGTATCTAAGCGTGATGAAGCCAGACTTCAGACCCTCCCATCCATCTCTTAAATGAGCTGGGACCCAGTTGGTCGCTGCAGATGTTCTGATGTGAGCTGTTGGTCAACTGAATCCTGTTCTTTTCTTCTTCTTTAGCGTCTGACTCGATCTGCTTGATGATTTGGACTTCTGTGTTTGAGCAGATGGAGGACTGGCTGTCTGTGCAGTGATTTGTTGCTCAGGTTGAGCAGATTCCTTCTCCTTCTCTTTTCCTTTTGCTTTTCCAGCTGTAGCAGATGGCTTCTTCACTTTACTTGATCCTTCCCCCTTTTCGACATCAGCAATGAACATACTGACAATGGCCCGCAGGGAAGTGATCTCCTCTTTCATTGTTGCCATTTCTTTATCTGTCTCAACCTTTTGAGTAAGCAGTGATGTGATGATGAGGTTTGAATCATCAATCTACTTTTGGAAAGATTTGGTGATGTTGGCAAGTTCTGCTGTATGGCGCTCGACATCTTCCTGGACTATCCCAAAGTCATTGAAATAAGTGTCAATCATAGTCTTTGTGGGATAGCGCAGTTCGCTTAACTTTCTCTCAACAAAGTTCTTCCCATTGACCTCAAACTCCCTGAACATAGTCTTAGTGTGGGAGATGGTTTCCTTTACAACATCAGCTGCTATGCCATCAGTTTGTGTCTTCACTATGGTGTGCACCATATCCTTCTCTTTTTCAGCGAATGCAGTGATAATCTTGTACATCCCTTTCACTTTGAACTCAGTTGAAAACAGACTCTGATCGATCTGTGCCTTCCTTTCATCAGCAGCAGCTCAATCATCGTCCAGTTTCTTGCTGATCTCTTCAATTTTCAGCCTGCAGATTGTCCTCAATTCAGAGTCAACTCGATCGACATGAGTCTTCAAGTATTCGTTGAACTCTGTGAGTATGCGGGTAGCTTCATCTTGTACTTAGGAGAGCGTGCCATACATATATTGGTCGACCTTCTTGGAGATAAGGTCTCTGATCTGCATATGAGACAGTGATTGATGTTGGTCCATCAATATGTCTTCCGAAGTGTATGTCTCCACATATACACCATGGGCAGCTGCAGCAGCAGGAGTGTAGATGTCATTTGTAAGCTCTCCTCCTATATTCTGTCCAATTAGTTCTTCCTCTGCGTGAGATTGACTTGTCACTACATTGGGGATTTCAGAAGGCATGGCTTGTTCCCCCTCAGTCGGTGCAGTGGCCTGCTTCTCGCCTTCAGCCATTTGCTGATCTATCTCTGTTGCTGGAATGGCTGCACCTTGTTGGTGAGCATCAGCATGAGCAGCTTCAATCTCTTCCTCAACAATTGCTTCCTCGATGCTGTTATAAAAATCCAGCATGTTTGCCTTTTCATAAGCAGATCGTAGATCAACCTTCAGTTCATCTGCCTCAAATTTTGACATTGCAAGGATGTCGGTTTGGTATGATTCTCTTAGCTCGGCAATTGATGCAGCTGTAAAGATTTTAAGCAAAGTTGCTTCTTCAATTCTAAGTGCATGGATTGATCTGATGCGAAGCAAAGCGTCTAGTACGTAAAATTCCTTGTCTTTCATGAGTAAAAGGAATTTTAGGCGCTTGGCAACATCATATGACTCTGGGGTGAGCTGGATCCCCGGGAAATTTCTGAGCACAGAGTGATCTGCCTCTGTCTCAAGCATTCTTACCACAGATTCTACTTTCTTCAACTCATCCTCTTCATCTGTTGATGCTTCTTCTATCTCGGCCTCCTCATCAATCTGCTCTAAATGATCAGCAGATGATGGGCTTGTAGAGTGTGCGGGGGAGAAGTCTTTGGACTGATCTGGGTGTACAGATGAAAGAGGTGCCACATCTTCTGGTTGACCAACCAGCATAACTTCTTCCTCCTCAACCTCCTGTGGAGGAATGACAGCTTCTGCAGCAGCAGGTGCTTCAGTCTGAATTTCAGTGGATAATTTGTGAAGTCGTCTGCGTTTTGGTTTGGGCGGCTAAGCTGCGGTAAATGTATCTGTGTCGATTGAGCTGGATCTTCTTGTAGTTCTCTTGGTGGGGGTTCTCTCTATTGGCTGTTCCTTTGTTATCTTGGATTTTGTGGGTCGATCTGCTTGACCAGATGGTGGAATCCAAATGGGATTCGAGTTTCCCATCTCTATCAGTGCACTGAATACCACTGAGTCCTTCACCCGGGCAATCAGATTGGCTGAAATGCCCATCGACATTTCTATCTGATGCTGGTCCTTGGGAAAGTGCTGTTTGGTGTTAAACTCAACAACTGTATCCCACTGATGTTGAGGGAAGAAAGACTCTAGCATAAAGCTGATTTTTGTGGAATGTCTTAGAGTGCTTCTTTTTACTTCAATTCCAGGTGAGCTGCCTTTCACAAACAAGATCATCTTGGCCTCCTTTGCCAAGAGATCATATAAGATCCTGCTCCAGTTAACTGGCAAGTTAAGGACTACTGCTGCTAAGATCCGGAACTTCTTAGGAGTGACCTGGTCGTAGGACCCGTTGTGATTTAGGAACTGTACAAATTCAAATAGGATTCTGAATTCTGGCGCGAGAAGTGCACGGACAAACATCCTGTTTGTGTATTGGATGGGAATAATCATCACCATCTCCACAGCTTCTTGCAGCTGTTCTGCAGTAATTTCTCCAAGTTCTAGGCCTTCATCCTTCACTTTGTAAGCGGCGTTGATGATGTTGATTACGTTGTAGGAGGTGTTGCTAATCGTGTTCCCTTTGCTCACCCTGATTGTGGCCTCATCTCCACCTCTCTCTCCTTGCCATGAGAGGTAGACCGCAGCAACTTCCTTGGGAAGGAAGTGTACTGGATGTGAAGTGATAATGTTGTAGAAACCTACAGGAAACACAGTAGAGCATATGTGAGCACTATCCTTCCATCAGTGAAGTATTAGTGCCCCAAAGCAGTTTTATGCAGTCTAGCAATCGATATTACAGAGATCACGAGTAAAAGTATGTAAACAGAGTAAACGCAGTTTGTCAAATGCATGTATAAGAGATACTATTAAACAAACTTTAAACAAGAAACCTTTGCATTGGCGGACAAGATCAAATGCCTTTTCCAGTTTGTGAAACCCGAAGGTGTCAAGAACTGCGAAAAGGTCTTGGTGAATGTAAGGTTTCAGAAAACTTGCTTGCTCGAGAAAGACAGATGATTTGGGAGCCATTTTTGCTAGAAAATAGAGGGATTTACGAAGGAAGAGAGAATTTTGGGAGGCAGAAAATTTGCTAAGAGTTTCGAAAAATATGTAAGTGTGGGTGATACATGAAACGCCTTATCAAACTATATACATGAAGGAGAAGATAAGTAGAGTAATAAAATATTCAGAAATCCTTCCCTTTTTCAGCTTTCCTGCCTTTCCATGTTCTAGGTTTACAACCTATAGTCGCCTCACTTTATCGTGTGACGCACGCGCTATGATCGAATGGTTGTGATGTGGCGCGTTGTCTTTGTTGTAGTCAGTTTCTTCCATTTTCTTGATTTGGTAGATATTTCCTCGATCACGTTTCTCAATTACTGTACGTAATCATCAAAAATAAAAGATTTTGATATCTAATGTCAGAATATAGATAATTAGTCGCCGTATATAGTTGACCTTTCCCCCTTAACCAAGTAATGGAATAATTAATAAGAAATATTAATTCAATATCCACGTGGCATTAAGTAATCTGGTCAAGGTCAATCTCTTTTATGGTGAGAACTATCGATCTGGTTGATTTCTTTAATAATTCCCAGTTGGAATTTGCTCAATTTGTATTGACATATACTTAGTGATCTGGTATCAAGTCCATGTTGGAATTTTCACATAAGCTGGATTTTATCAATCTGGACCATGATGATCTGGTTTTGATTCCATGTTGGAATATTGATTTTGATCTGGTTTAGATCAATCTGGTCCTATCTTCAAGATTTAAAAGTCCTAGTTTTCCACAAAGCATCTTAAATCTTTCCTCTGGTAATGCCTTAGTGAGAATGTTTGCTCTCTGAATCTCAGTGTGTATTTTCTCAATCTGTACATGTTTTCTTTCAACATGATCTCTTATAAAGTGATGTCTCACATCAACATGTTTGCATCTGGTATGCAAAACAAGATTCTGTGTGATTGCTATAGCACTTGAGCTGTCACAGAAAATTGGTATTTCCTTGACATCAATCTCATAGTCTTTAAGCTGTTGTCTTAACCACAGTATTTGTGCACAACAACTTCCAGCTGCCATATATTCTGCCTCTGTAGTTGAGGTGGCAACTGATGTCTGTTTCTTAGAGAACTAAGAAATCAGTTTATTTCCTAGAAACTGACATGTACCAGATGTTGACTTTCTGTCCAGTTTACATCCAGTGTAGTCTGAGTCAGTATATTCAGTCAGCTCAAAATTGTCTTCACATGGATACCATAATCCTATATGGGCTGTTCCCTTAAGATATCTTAGTATCTTCTTAACTGCTTCCATGTGAGACTCTTTGGGGTTTGCTTGATATCTAGCACATACTCCTACTGCAAAAGTGATGTCAGGTCGACTAGCAGTTAGATAGAGTAGTGATCCTATGATCCCTCTGTATTGTGTAATGTTAGCTGGTTTTCCCTCGGGATCTGGATCAATTTTCCCATTGGTCTGCTTTGGGATTTTCACTGGATTACTGTCTTTTAATCCAAACTTGGTCAGCAGATCCTTGATGTATTTTGTCTGATTAATAAAGATACCATCTGGTAGCTGCTTGACCTGCCAACCTAAAAAGAAACTCATTTCTCCCATCATGGACATTTGATACTTATTTTTCATAAGTTCAGCAAATTTGTCACACAGATAGGTAGATCGAGATCCGAAGATAATATCATCTACATAGATCTGGACTAAGAGAATGTTTTCTTTGACTTTGATGATAAACAAAGTCTTGTCAACAGATCCTCTTCTGAATCCAGATTCTAGTAGGAAAGTTGATAAGGTCTCATACCAAGCTCTAGGAGCTTGTTTAAGACCATGGACAGCCTTAGCCAGTCTGTATACTTTCTGATCTGGATCTGCCTCTTCAAATCCAGGTGGCTGTTCCACATATACTTCTTCTTCAAGAATACCATTGAGGAAGGCACTTTTGACATCCATCTGGAATACTTTGAACCGTTTGTGAGCAGCATATGCTAGAAATAGCCTTATAGCTTCTAATCTGGCTACTGGTGCGATTGTTTCATCAAAATCAATGCCTTCTTGTTGATTATAGCCTTTAGCTACCAATCTGGCCTTGTTTCTGATTACTTCACCATTCTCATCTCGTTTATTTTTGAACACCCATTTTACACCTATTACTCCTTGGTGTTTGGGTCTGTCCACGAAGTACCAGACTTCATATCTTTTGAACTCATTGAGTTCTTCTTGCATTGCTGTTATCCAATATGCATCTTGGAGTGCTTCATAAGCATCAGATGGCTCCATGCGAGAGAGGTAACAGCTCAACAACGCACTTTCTCCATGCATTCTTCTGGTCTTCACACGATCTGATGGGTTCCCAATAATCTGTTATGGTGGATGGTCTTGTATCCATCTCCTTCTCCTGGTCATCTCTTCATCAGATATCTCAGGATCAGGTTGATCTGTTGGTTCCTCAAATTCAGGGTGTGCAGTTGATGTAGCTTGACATGGATTCTCATCTGGACTTTCTTCTGAATGTTGATCATCATTTGTAATAACTGTTTCATTGTTTTCTGTTGATGATCTGTTTTCATCCAGATTGTGCAGTGATATTCCCCCTTGCTGTATGATCTCTTCAGCAACAGGTGGAGTGATAACTTCTTCATCCTCATTCTTTGAATTCCAGATAAGAATATCTTCAAGTAAAAGTTCATTCATCCTTCTGGTAGTCACCTGGTTTTCTGTCTGCTTTTTATCTAGTGACCTGTACTCAAGAATAGACTCATCAAAAACAACATGAGGTGTTACTTCCACAATATGAGAATTCTTCTTATAAACTCGATAAGCTCTACTGACATCAGAATATCCTAAGAATATTCCAGGGTCAGTTTTGCTATCAAAGGTTTTCAACTGTGATTTCCCATTATTGTGTATGTAACATAAACAGCCAAAAGTTCTAAAATATGAAATCTTAGGCTTTCTGCTGTTCCAAATCTCATATGGTGTTTTGCCGTGTCTCATTGTGATGGATGATCTATTTTGAGTATATAACAGGCATTGTGCGTGCTGCTTCTTTGAGTGATCTATTTCTTCTTTCAACAACTCCATTCTGTTGGGGAGTTCGAGCAACAGATGTTTGATGAGTGATTCCCATCTTGTTGCAATATACTTCAATCTTCTGGTTGAGAAATTCCGTTCCTCGATCGGTTCTGATAGAGGTTATACTCATCTCTTTCTGTTTAGTGATCTTGTGTAGAAAGTCAGGGAGCTTGTCTAGGGTTTCTTTCTTCTTCAGCAGAAAGATGACCCAAGTGAATCTTGAGTAATCATCTATGATTACCAATGTATACTTTCTCCCATTGATACTTAGTGGTTTGACTGGTCCAAACAGATCAAGGTGTAACAACTCTAGTATCCTTGATGTTGAGTGAGCTGTTTTGCTCGTAAAGGATGATCTTGTTTGCTTTCCAGCTTGACAAGCATCACATATGTGATCTTTATCATACACTCGATCTGGTAGTCCTTCCACTAACTTTTCCTTGGCAATCCTGTTGATTGATTTGAAATTAAGATGGCTCAATCTCTTATGCCATAACCAGCTTGTTTATGATACAGTCTTAGTGACTAGGCAGGTCTCGATCTGATTTGTCCACTGGACAATATATAATCTATCCTGCAGTTTACCGGTAAGGAGTATTTCATCTCCTTCCTTGTTCTTCACCAGACAGTTGTTAGTATCAAAAACAATCTGATTACCATTAGCATAAAACTGACTTACAGAAAATAGATTATGACTAAGGCCCTCAACATATGATACATTAGTGATGGTGGTCTTGCCAACTCTGATGTTTCCATACCCTCTGGTATATCCTTTTGAATTACATCCAAAAGTGACCTGTGGGCCTGGTTTCTCTATGTAATCTGATAGTAGGTTCTTGTCACATGTCATGTGTTTTGAACAACCACTATCTATAATCCAGATAGTTCCTCTTGCTATCTTACTCCTTCTTGCAGTTCTTTGATCCTGCAATTAATCACACTTAGCTACCCTTTCAACGTTTGGGTGCTGGATTATTAGCAAACATTCCTTTTCGAATCCAGAACATTCTAGGGTTAGGAACAGTAATATAGCAGGTAATGATGTTTCCCTCATTATCTACTTTAGATACAGAGTGAATTTCAGATGGATGATATCTCTCTATTTCATCCTTCTTCAATCTTTTCTTAGTAGGTACTGTCCTGTTGACAATTTTTGTCCTGTTGACATTTGCTTTTTGAAGGTGTTTTGTTTCTGTGTAGTGAGCTGGTTGTCTCTTTGTTTGATGATACTGTCTGTTCTTTGCATCTTTTATTATCATCTTTTGAGGATAACCTTTCTTGTTCTTCAAGTCCTTCACTTGATCTGGTATTTGCTTCCTTTCTGGTATGAAGTTTATAGTTCCAGAAGACTTTTCTGAGTGACCTGGATACCCTAATCCAGATGTGCCCTTTTGTTGCAGATTGATTAGCAACTTGGCACGCTCATCACTCTTGTAGATCATTTCTTTTCCTTTCTTGATCTTTTCTTCAGCAACATTGTTTCTTGTAACCAGATCCTTAACTTTTGAGTTAAATGTGTGGATCTCACTGTCTTTACTCTTGATCTGTTCTTCCAGATCGTTTATTTTAGCAACAAATTGTGTATTTGCTGTGCTTAAAATTTGCTCAACTTTCTTCAATCTGTCGTTCTCTTCAACAACTTCTTTAAATAGCCTCTTGATACTTGAGTAGCTTTTGAACATCTCATCTATTTCATCCCATGAGTATTCTGCTTGATCTTCACTTTCCTGTTCAAGATCATTATCATTATCTGAGGAATTTGAGTAACATGAATTTACCTCAACTTCATCTAGCCCGTTGTCCAATCCCACATAGCATTCATTCCAGCTTTCTTCATCGTCAGCAATGAAGGCTTTATCATTTTCTGATGAGCTATCTGAGAAGTGACTCGAGCTGCTTGAGTTCTGTTCAGCTATCATCGCTTTGCGCTCATATTTAAGTTTTCGATCTCTTTTAGCTCTTAGTTCTTCCTGTTGGTCCCGAAAGAGCAAGGTTTGGTGTATGGGGGGGGAATACACCAAATGCAAACTTTTCAGTTTACTTGACTATTTCAATCAGAGAGATGTGAGCTTTCTGAATTACAGATTGCTCTAGATGATAGAACACTATGATTTTCTAATCAATTAAGTTCTATCCAAGTAAGATCTCTCACGTGGGATATACAGAGCAGAAAGCAAGTGTGAACTTGATTCCAATCAATGTATTGTGTGCGGAATAATGGTGGACTTAGTCGGTGCTCTTGTTAAGAAAATCTTTAGAAGACATAATCGAGTATTTAGAGGTTGATTAAGAATGCAGATTTGAATGAATATGATAGATGCAGAATAAAAACAACTGAATATAAATGCAGAATTTAAATGGCACAGTTATTTTTACGTGGTTCGGGAAACCCCCTACGTCCACGGTTTAATCCAAACTGGATTAGATATCCACTACTAGGATACTCTTCTTATTTAACCTCGCTGAGAACGAGCCACAAGTTTCAATTACAAACCTTATTGAAACTTATGCACGAATAAGGGTCGTGTCCCTTTACAACTTACAGAAAACTACTGTAAACAGGTTATCTTCACGTTAATCCACTAGAAAACTACTAGCTAGTAAAGATCTCCTTCTTCTCTCGATAAGACAGACTTGAATCGAGGTGTGATTGCGATCACGAATGGTTTGAAGCTTTTGTCTGATTTGAAGATAGATTGCTTGAGAATATTTCTGTAGTATAGCTCTTGCATTTTTCAGACTTTGAAACTTCAAACATATATAGGCTCTGAATTTTGAAATTCTAGCCGTTTGTTGATTGACGTGATTTGATTTGTGAATTGTCAATCAATTATATCTCTTCTTTCCTTATAGAGTTGTTGATTGAATCTTCTATGATTGGTAAGCAGATCATCTGTGATTGCTTTCCTTCTTCATGTCAATCAGTGATTCAGTTTC
The DNA here is from genome assembly GCA_026898415.1 of Leonotis leonurus. Taxonomy (NCBI): domain Eukaryota; kingdom Viridiplantae; phylum Streptophyta; class Magnoliopsida; order Lamiales; family Lamiaceae; genus Leonotis; species Leonotis leonurus. Next base: position 35,292 of record JAPKLX010000901.1, read on the forward strand.
CAAATCTTTCAATGGAAAGTCTTTAATGCTTCATCGACAGGTTAGGTTCTGTTCTTTCTGGTTTGCTTCTATCCTTCTGGTTTTGACTTCTCTGATCTAGTGTCTTTCTGGTTGAATATTTACTTAGACCCTTTCTGGTTGAGGTGCTTTCTGGTTGAGCATATGTTAACAGCTTTCTGGTTGAAGTACTTTCTGATAGAAATGCTTTCTGGTAGAAATGCTTTCTGGTAGAAATGCTTTCTG
>JAPKLX010003430.1:0-11137 GCA_026898415.1 Leonotis leonurus
TTGTAATTACAAACTTCCTTTCACAATTTTGATCATGTAAAAACTAATAGATAAATCTGAAATCACATAAGGCAAAAAGACAGCGAGCTGTTAAACTTATGAACTGATTCCCATTCTTCGATCTGTTCAAAGTTTAACATGCTATCATTACAATGATTATTAAGCCTTGATTGAATTGATGAGTCCAGGACAGCTAGAGAAAAATAATACAGATAGGAGTAATATCACGATCTGCTTCTTTTATAAACAAGCTGTACCTTAATAGATAACATCAATTCCATGATTTAAGATTTCGCATTCTTAACTAAGTGTTGTTTCGAATAACATTATCAAAACCATAATAACATTGTAGGGTTCCCAACAATTTCCCCCTTTTTGATGATGGCGAAACCAACACTTTTACAATTTCTAAACATGTGAGATAATAGCAGTTAGATGATAGATCAATAATATTTAAAACATAACACATAAAACATTGCCTGGACAACTAGATATTGTCATCAGGTTGTTTTTTTGAATCAAAAGATGTTTATCATTTTCATTCACTGGCTGTTTAGCTGTTACAATTTGATATTCAATATGGACAGCGAGCTGTTCATTTACAAAATGAAGGAAAATTAAACATTATTGATTTGGAGCTTGGCTGTGATCTGCAGTTTGCTTCCTTGATTGTTCATCCATTCTTGCTCTTCTAGCTTCCACCATCTCTCTCCTTCTCAATTCGGAGGGAACTCCAAAACTTGCATAGATGCCATTAAATACCCGCCTGTAGTCTTTGTTGTTTATATCGATTGGGTATCCCATGGCTTTTGCAGAATGGTTGATGTGATTTAGGATTGCATTGTGATCAACCTCCGTTGTTCCTTGGATCCTGGGATATAGCATTGTAGTCTTTTTCGGAGCAGTCAGAGGATAGTTGTGCATCGCAGACTGTCTGTGTAGATACTCCACGAAAGTTTGATTTTTGTGCTGTTTTAGAAATTCTCTGAACAGCTCATCTACATTTCCACCTTGCATGTCTTGATCCATCAAGTAGTAATGTTGCACCACAAACTCTTTTATTAGTTGATTCCATTTAGAGGCCTTCTTTGTGTGCAACCACTTGAGATTTTGAGCATCCTTGAGTTGGTATTTTTCAAAGAATTTGAAAACCGGATTAGTTGACTCTTCTTCTTCTTCTTCTGGAGTTTCATCCTTATCATCTAAGGCACCAGTTACTCCTTGCCTTTGCTTCTCAGCTCTCCAAAGTTCTCTGAATTCTGGATTTGCAATCTGCTCCGCAGTGCATCCATCTAAGAACATCTCCTCATTCTCAGCATCTTCATTTATGATATCCTTTCCTTTACTCTTTGCTGCTGCCTTCCTTGCCTCCTCCAGTCTCCTCTCCTTCTCTTCATTTTCTTTCTGCAATTGTTTGGCTTCTGCAATCTGTTTAGCAGTAAGCTTCTTTTTCTTGACAGCGGGCTTCTTTTTGATGTGAGAGGGAGCAGCGATCTGGACAGCTTTCTTTCCTTCCCCCTTTTCGACATCATCAAAATCTTTCGACATGATGAGCTTAAGGGAGGCATTCTCTTCAACTATCTCTTTGAATTTCTTGTCCATCTCTTCCTTGTAATGCAAAAGAGTAGAGATGTTTGCATTGATCTCATCAAATTGTTTGGCGGAAGAGACAGCTAGCTTCTTGACATCATTTGACAGAGCGCTGTCTGTAGCTTTGAGAGCAGTGAGAGATTTGTTAATTTGGAAAACTTCATTTCCCGAGGCAAGATCAGCTTCTTCAATTTCCTTCTTCAAAATAGGTGCTATGGCAGAAGGTAGAGAGGAAGCCAACATATTAGGAAGTTTCTTGTCAATCACAGCTGGAATTGTATTGTTCTCCATGTCCTCCAGCTGCTCCTCTACCTCTTCCTTCACTGTGGCAACCATTTTCTTGCCTGCCTCCATCATCTTATTTTCAAATTTGTCAACTTCTTCTTGGAAGTTAGACATTTTTCCTTCTGTTTCTTGTTTGAATCCATCAAAAACTGCTCTATCGCTATCCAATGCTTTATGCAGTGCAGTGGAAAGAGATGTGTGAGCACGTTCAAAATTTGCTTCCGCCACCCTTATTGCAGTCTCTGCAGCTGTCTTGACAAAATTGGCCATAGCTGCAGATCGATCATTTATGCGTGAATGAATGAGCTGACTAATTTGCTCCTTCGTCAAAACTGGGTCTATGTTTTGCATCAACAGATCGTCCAATGAGTGATGTGTATAATCGTTTGGAGCAGTGGCCTGTGTGAAGATTTCTTCAAAAACAGCTTCATCGACATTGTGAGTCTCAGCGTCGTCCATCTTGTCATCCTATTTTGTTTCCTCTATCTGTACATCCTCAGACACCATCTCCTCAACCTTCTCAACCTCCTCCTTGACCTGTTCCTCAACAATCTCAACCACAGGGGGCTGAGATGTGGAGGCTTGTTTCATGATAGGAGGGGTTTGTCCAACAGATTGATCAGGGAAGTTGAAGGCCATATCAAAATCCCCGGATGACAGATCCACTGCATTGTTGAAGAAAATTTGTTCCGTGGAGTAGAAGGGAGCAAGGTCGACCTGTAATTCAGCTGCTTCTTCCTTCATTTTTGTTAGAAAGTATGTCCTAAAGAATTGACGAGCGTCGGGGATATCAAGAAATCCAAAATACGAAATCAGCTTGTTCTCTTCCACCTTGAGATCACTGATGGTGAACAGCATGAAAATTGACTCCAAAATGTAAAATTTGCTATCTCGAATGTCGAGATAGACTTGAAACCGTTTGGCCATGTCGAATGCGGTGGGGGTTAGCTCAATTCCAGGCAAGCTTTTGAGCACTGATTCTGTAGCTGCATCCTTCATGCCTTCAAAAATCATGTGAGCCCCAACCAATCGTTCGGTTAGATCATCAGCGGGCTGCTCATGAACATTTTCTGCAACATCAGCTTCTTCAATATCGATAATATCAATATTTGTTGTAGCCTCCAGTTCATCCAATAATTTTCGTGCTGTCTGTTTGGGTTGTTCTTTTACTGCCTTTTTCTTTGGAGCTTTCTTCTCAGCCTTCTTCTTCTCCACAACGGGAGAGGATTCTTTAGAAATTTTCTGTTTCTTCTTTGCAGCAGCGGGCTATGCTCCCCCAGCAACTTTCCTCTTGATTTGTTCTGCAGCTGCCTGTGTAGCAGCAGCTTCTCCAACTGTTCTTGGCTTTTTCATTGGAATCACCCATTCATTATTTGACTTCCCAACTGCAATCATGGCATCCCTAATCTTGTCATCATTTACCTTCACAAAAATCTGGGCTGCGATTCCCAGGGACATCTCTACCTGATGTCGAGATTTTGGAACTATCAAATCAGGATCAAATTCAATGGCCTTGTGCCATTTGTCCTTGTTGTACACGCCATCGATGATAGTGCTTATTTTGGTGGACAAGCGAAGAGGGCGCTTGACATGCAGGTGAATGCAAGCTCCATCTGTGTTCAATCTGAGATCTATCTGCCTTTCCTCATCAATAATAAGCTTAAGCAGCGATCTGCCCCAGTTGATGTTCAAATTGAGAAGTACAGCAGTCAGTACTTTGAGTTTGATTGGAGTCACCGCATCAAAGGTTCCCTGGTGACCCAGAAATACTTTTTGAATAAGGTCGAGGAGCATGCGAAATGTAGGCAGCATCGAACTCCTTGTGATGGCTTTCCCATCCCACGCTGTTGGGTGAGCCACAATCACGTTAAGTACTTCAGAAACCTCATCATTTGTAACTTCCTCTATCATCCTCCCTTCATCAACCAGATCGTATGTATTTAGAATCATATCGATCCCTTGTTTTCGTTCCTTCTTTTCCTTTCCAACCGGTAGCTCGACTGTGTATTCATCATTATCGTCCTCTATCCATGAACAATAAAACAGAGCCACTTGGCGAGGTAGATAAAATCGGGGCTCCTTTGTTATGATCTTGTGAAATCCTAAAATAATCACAAAAAAATGGTTAAGTATAGGACACAGTTGGATGCATGCAGCGTGATAATCTTAACAGGTCGATCTGTAGTTCAACAGGTCGCTGTCCTTTTTGATTATACGCTGATATCATGCTGTGAATTATTAAAGTAAAAAAAAACGTGAAAGATATGGTGTTTTAGAACAGATTTGAATCACAGATCATTAACACATAATTAATCCTAATTAGTCCAATTTATGCTTGAATTATGAATTTGATTTGAGTTTTTGTTTAGTCACTCAACTCATAGTATATGGACATGCAATCACTCAAAAATGTACAAAAACAAATATATTTTAATGATTTATGCAACAACATATAAGTATTTGACGAAATCAATATCAAATCATTTATATCTCACAGAAGTGCACATATGATTTATGACCATTAAACCCTAGTTCATGCACATCTAAACATCTTAAGCAACCTGAACAAGCTTCGATTTTGGCAAAAAGGTCATCGAGGAGAGAGTATCCATGATGATGAAGTACAGCTCTTGGTTCAGGAGATAATTTTGCTTCGATTAACTGAAGCATTTTGGAAGTAGAAATGGGAGATGCAGCATGTGATGACGAAGAACTTGCTTCGGAGTTAGTCATGATGTAGAGAGTGTTTTGAGAGTTAAAGCGATAGAGAGATTTTGAGTTTTCAAGCTTTAACAATGGCGGTTTGGTTTAGTGAATATATGAGTGTAGAAGATGAAGCAGTCAAACAATCATATATATATAGACATATCAACGCGCAGGATTTAAAGGATAAAAAGTGAATTAAATCTACGGTTGAGATTACTCCCTGAAGTTAGGATTTTCCCGCCCACTTTAGCGTTTCCACTTCACACGCTAATGTTTATGACGGCAGCACGTCACATCACTGTAGTCGCACGAGTTTCGAACCCTGCAGCATTTAATAATCCTTCCTTTTTCCCTCAATCTTCTGACATATTCGACTCTTGGTATTGTATAAATAAATGACAATTAATGTTAATCATTAGTAGAGAATATCAATAGAGTGGAGAAATAAATGTCGAATTAAATAGTGGGAGTAAAGTTCCCCCTTAATTAATGCTTCACAGATCGTTTTTGTTATAGAAACAATCTGTGCTTCGATAATCTCTCGCTGTTGGTAATATCAATGTGAAGTTACATAATCTCTCGCTGTTGAGAGTAGGTAACATTTGAGTGTTTACGACAAACAGCGAGACATTTCAAGTTTGCAACAGCTCGCTGTTAATGAATAACTCTTCTAGCTGTTGGTTGCTTCGATCACTTTTCTTCATGGGTTCCCCCTTGATATATGTACCAGATAGAGAATTCCTTTGAACAGCTAGATGTTAAGTGAAATGTTCTAGCTGTTGAAGAGTATTAATCAAGGAATAAAATGATTAATAAACAGATTGATAACAAGAGGTGTAACAACAGATCGTATTGTACCATTTACTATCTGTTGTTTACTTTTGTACCATTTTCAATTGGGTTGATTAATCCCAACTTGCCACAAAGCATTTTGAATCTGTCCTCGGCTAATGCTTTAGTTAGGATATCAGCTCGCTGCATATCCGTATGAATCTTTTCTATCTTGATGTTCTTTCTTTCCACGTGGTCACGGATAAAATGATGACGAACATCCACGTGTTTGCATCGTGTATGAAGTACTGGATTTTGTGTTATAGCTATGGCGCTCGAGCTGTCACAAAATATTGCAATTGCATCCATCTGTACTTCGTAATCTTTTAGCTGTTGTTTGAGCCAAAGGATTTGTGCTGTGCAACTCCCTGCTGCCATGTATTCTGCTTCTGTTGTAGAGGTTGCAACCGAGGTTTGCTTTTTAGAAAACCACGAGATGAGCTTGTTTCCAAGAAATTGACAAGTCCCAGAGGTGGATTTTCTATCAAGCTTGCAACCTGCATAATCAGAATCCGAATAACCAGTTAGTACAAAGTTATCATCACATGGATACCATAAACCTGTTTCTATGGTCCCTTTGAGATAACGCAATATCCGTTTGGCTGCTTCCAAGTGGGATTCCCTTGGACTTGCTTGATACCTAGCACAAGTACCAACTGCAAAAGTAATATCGGGACGACTAGCAGTTAGATATAAAAGTGAGCCAATAATACCACGATACAGTTTTACATCTATTGCCTTCCCGAGTACGTCAGGGCCAATCTGCCCATTGGTTTGCATTGGTATTTTTCCTGGTTTGCAATCTTTAACTCCAAACTTTGTGATGAGATCGTTGATGTATTTGGATTGATTAATTAGGATCCCATCAGCAGATTGCTTGACTTGTAAGCCTAGGAAGAAATTCATTTCTCCCATCATTGACATTTTGTACTTGTCCTGCATTAGCTTACTAAACTTGTTACAAAGGAATTTAGATTTGGATCCAAAAATGATATCATCAACAAATTTGAACTAAGAGGATATAGTCTTGAACTTTGATGGTGAATAATGTCTTGTCAACTGATCCTCGTTTGAATCCCGATTGTAGTAAGAATGTAGACAGTGTCTCATACCAAGCTCGAGGAGCTTGTTTTAGTCCATATACTGCCTTAACCAATCTGGAATACTTTGAATCTTTGGAAAGCTGCATAAGCAAGAAACAATCTGATGGCTTCTAGTCTTGCAACAGGTGCAAATGTTTCATCAAAGTCTATTCCTTCTTGTTGGCAATAACCTTTTGCGACTAGCCTTGCCTTGTTTCTAACTACTTCACCTGTTTCATCTCTTTTATTCTTGAAAATCCATTTGACTCCAATAACCCCTTGATGATGAGGTCGGTCCACTAAGTACCATACATCATTTCTCTTGAACTCATTCAATTCTTCTTGCATGGCATTGATCCAATCTGCACTTTGCAAGGCTTCTTCGATGTCCTTTGGTTTAGTGTGGGCAAGATAGCAGCTTAGTAATGCACTTTCTCCATGCATGCGTCTAGTTTTAACTCCATCTGTTGGGTTCCCAACAATGAGATCAGATGGATGGCTGTCTACCCATTTTCTTCACCTTTTCATTTCTTCTTCAGAAACTTCGACCTCTATCTCATCGGGTTGATTCTCGAATTCAGGATGATCTGTGGAACATGCATCAAAGAGATTGTTAGTATTTAAATCAATGTTTGATATTTCATTTTCCAATTGTTGAGCAGATGGTTGTTGAGTAGAGGGAGAGGGTGATTGTGTGTTTTGTTCATCAACAAAAGGTTGAGATTGTTCTTGTGAGGTTCCCCCTTCATTTGTTCCCTCTTGATTTGTAGGTTGTCCATCTGTTCCCCCTTGCTGTGGTGTATCTCCAGCAGGTTGATTATGGATTTCTTCATCTTCATCTCTTCGTGGACTCCATAGTAGAATATCATCGATTGGACAATCTGTGAAATTTCTCAAGGTTGAGAGAGTGTTATCATCCTTTGAAGAAATGCTATCTGTTCCTGAGACTTCAAAATTAGTTTCATCAAAAACAACATGTGGTGTTATTTCCACAACAAGAGTTCTTTTATTAAAAACCCGATACGCTTTACTGATCTCAGAATATCCTAAAAATATTCCTTGATCACTTTTGCTGTCAAAGGTTTTTAATTGAGTTTTCCCATTGTTGTGAATGTAACATTTACAGCCAAATGATTTAAAGTAGGAGATTCGAGGCTTCCTGTTGTTCCATAGTTCGTATGGAGTTTTTCCATGGCGTTTTGTCACGACAGATCGATTTTGAGTATAGCAGGCGGTGTTGACTGCTTCTGCCCAGAACTTCTTTGGGAGATTGATTTCATTCAACATGGTTCGAGCGGCTTCTTTGAGCGATCTGTTCCTTCTCTCCACAATCCCATTTTGTTGTGGTGTTCGGGCTGCTGAAGTTTGATGATGAATTCCCATCTTTGAACAGTACTCTTCGATCATGTGATTGATAAATTCAGTTCCACGATCAGATCGAATGGTGATGATGGATGACTCCTTTTGATTTGAAAGTTTGTTGAGCAGATCGGGTAGTTTCTCTAGAGTTTCCTTTTTCTTGAACATAAAAATAACCCAAGTGAATCTAGAGAAATCATCAATAACCACAAGTGTATATTTTCTACCGTTAACACTTAATGGAGATATAGGTCCAAAAAGGTCTAGATGTAGGAGCTCCAAAATTCTTGAAGTGGAGTGGGCTGCCTTTGTAGGGAATGATGCTCTTGTTTGTTTTCCAGCTTGGCAAGCATCACATTTATGGTCTTTGTCGAATATTTGATTGGGTAGACCTTCAACCAAATTGTCCTTCACCAGTTTGTTGATTGTCTTGAAGTTCAAATGGCTCAATCGTTTGTGCCATAGCCAGCTGGTTTCTGAATTTGATTTTGTCACTAGACAGGTTTCATTTTGATTGTTCCATTGTACAATATATAACATGTCCTGTAGAATCCCAGTAAGAAGAATTTCTTCTCCTTCTATATTTTTGACAAGACATTTGTTAGCAGTAAATTCTACTCTCTTGTTATTTGCACAAAATTGGCTAATTGAAAATAGATTATGATTTAATCCTTCAACATACGATACATTTAAAATAGTAGTGTTACCAACTTGAAGGTCACCATAACCCTTTGTGTATCCTTTTGAGTTTCCTCCAAAAGTAACATTTGGTCCAGTGCACTCCTTGTAGTTGATTAACAATTCTTTGTTGCATGTCATATGTTTGGAGCATCCACTATCAAGTATCCAAACTGCGCCCCGAGCTGTGCGTGTTCTTCTCATCGATCTCCTATCCTGCAATGAAAATTTATTTAGCTACCCCACTGATTGAGGGTACTTTGTTAGTAGACAATGTTCCCTTTGGAACCCAAATTTGTCTAATTATAGTGACATTCTGTGACGGTCTGATTTGTCTTCCACTAAAATCAATGTACACGACTTTCTTCTGAGCAGGTGGATGATTGGGCACATGTTTCCTAGGACCAGTTAGTTTATGGTAGACAGGTTGTTTTCTCTGGTTGAATAGTGGAGGAGCTCGCTGATGGTTGTTCTTTTGAGCAGATTGATTGAACCCTTGAGCAGGTGGTTTTCTTTGTTGAAAACCAATTCCTTGTGTAGTGAACCTCTGTTGTCGTTGTCCTTGATCCTTGATCAAAATTGCTTGAGGCTGTCTTGCATTGTTGTTGAGGTTTACTATCTTGTCTTTTCCCTTTTCCTTGACAAAGTTTCCTTTAGGTGGACCTTTGTCAACTCCATTAAATCCAAGTCCTCCATGATCCGACGATCTCCTTTGCATATCATTGATGAGATGAACTCTGTCTGATTTTTTGTGGATGTAATGGTTAAGCATTGCACCCAAATTCTCCTCCTTGTTGTTGGCCGATGATTCTCTTCCAATCAACTCCGAGATTTTAGCATTAAGAGCGTAGACTTCTTCACTCTTGTCCTTTATCTGTAGAAGCATTGCCTTTTCTCTTTCATTAAATGAAGCACTCACATTCTTCATTTCTTGTATGGTGGTTGCCATTCTTCCATTTTCTTTAATGGCATGTTTGAACATTTTGTTCAACCTTGCATGATCTTCCATAAGTTTGTTGAAGTCTTCCATGGAGAGATCGTCTTCTTCTTCTTCATCTATCTCCTCGTTGTCACCCGAATCATATATAGGTGAGTTAGAAATAGAAGAAGAACAATTATTTACTACCTCATTGTCGTCGAGTCCATTGTCATGACCCATGAGACACTCATCCCATTCTTCATCCTCTTCGGCGATGAAGGCTTCATCATTTTCGGATGAGCTGTCGGTTAATGTTCTTGAAGCAGATTGTTCTTCAGCAAGCATGGCTTTGCGTTGTTCTCTAAGTTTCTTGTCTCGCTTGCTTCTAAGTTCCTCTCTCTCTGCCTTGGAGATATCGGGGCAGTCCGTTTTGAAATGACCTTTCCTACCACATTTAAAGCAGGAAAATTCGGATAGGTCAGCTTTAGTGTATGAGGTGGATTTTACCTCATTCCTTTTCTCAGGTCGATCTCCTGATCGATCTCTTCCTTTGAAGTTTCTGTTGTTATCTTTGTAGAGGCGCTTATATCTGTTTGCCCTAAGCTCCATCTTTTGGAATCTTTGAGCCATTAGCGAATACTCTTCAAAGTAATTCTTGGTGGGATAGTTTTCATCATCCGAGCTTGATGATTCTTTTACCACCACAACAGGTGCATTTTTTCTTTCCAGCTCCTTTTCTTTTAATTTTGCTTTGAAGGCAGTTTCCTTTTCTTTTGTTCCTGCAACAGTTGATTTGCTAAGAGAAGAGTTAGAGTGACCATGAATACGATTAATTTCGTACTCATTGCCTGTTAGTAAATCAAACAAAGCATCAATAGTAAGAGAGTTGAATTCTGGCATCATGGGATGCATGGCGGAATAGATTTCCCAGCTTGCAGGTAGGGCACGTATAATTTTGAGATTCCTTTCCCGCTGAGTGTATTTGCCTTTGTCAATGGCATCTATTTCAATCAAGATTTCAGTGAATCTATTCTTCATCTGAGCAATGGATTCACCAGGCTTCATCTTGAACTCTTCATACTTGTTACAAGCAATGGACAGCTTGTTTTCTTGTATCACGTCAGATCCCATGCTAATGTCTCGAAGCACATCCCACATTTCTTTGGCAGTTTTGAGACGACGGATTTTGGCCAAGTAGATTCCTCTAACTGTGCTAGAGATTAGACCTTTAGCATAGTCGTCTAGACTAGCTTCTTTCTTTTCTTCCGTGGTGTAGTCGTCCATATCCTTTTCTTTTTCGACTAACTCAACGGTGGGTGTGGGTCCCGTTCCATCTTTAATCTCAGCGGAGTGTTTGTTCATGATTTTGATTGGTCCATTCGTGATGACGGACCACATCTTGATGTGATGAGCTCTAAGACACATTTCCAGTCTGAAGCTCCAATCTTCATATCCAGCTATAGAGAAATCCTCACAAGCCCTAGCCATTTGTCCTTCCATGATTCAAGGTAGATGGTTAAATAACTGCAAATGCAAGATGCTGTGAAAACGTTTTTAAAGATCTATTCAAGATGACCACACAGAGATAATCTCTTGTGAATTAGAAACAATGGTCAAAATGAACCACTGCTCTGATACCACTTGTTGGTCCCGAAAGAGCTAGATTGGTGTATGGGGGGGGGGGGGG
>JAPKLX010000638.1:0-13900 GCA_026898415.1 Leonotis leonurus
CCATTATAAATCTTCAAAGAATTATTAAAGAATTAATAATGGTTAAGGATTTATTTGAGAAATAATATTCTAAGGTTATGTAAAGAGTTAAATAAATAGAACTTATAACATTAATTGAATAACTAATTATCGAGAATTAATTATTTCATTAAGTGTAATACACTTATTACATTTAAAGTCAACTACCGGAGAAATTGAATTAAGGGTTCAATACCTTATAGATAAGTATCAATATCCCGAGTTACAAATCGAAACACGAACCGAGAATAATATACGAATTAATGCTTCAAAAGCATTAGAGCATTTTGATTTACTCTTGATTAATCTAAAGGTTTTGACGAGAGGTCGTATCTGCAATTCAGAGTTAAAGCAAGTACCAAACGAGGCTATCCAAGTAGGCTTTCTATCCTATACATCAAGTGTAGGCTTTCTTATACAACTAAAATTATGTGTGTTGTATCAGTTTATGTTTCAAAAAAAGCATTTGAATTGAAAATGTCTTTCAAGTATTGTCTGCCATAAAATGTTTTATGATTTTCGTATGATACCTATCTGCTCAATGAAGTTAAAAGAATCGAATTCGGGTTCCAGTGGGTTAGCGTCTCCACTCGAACTAGTGTTCAAAAAGGGTTCCAGTGGGTTAGCGTCTCCACTTGAACTAGTGTACACAAAGTAACCGTGAGTCATCGAGCGGGTTGGCCGGTTAAAGTAACCGTGAGTCATCGAGCGGGTTGGCCGGTTAAAGTGACCGTGAGTCATCGAGCGGGTTGGCCGGTCAAGGTGTTCGTGGAAGGAGGCCACCTTCCCGACACAAAGAAGAAGAAGAAGTTACAGATATGGTAGATTACTAAAGAACTTAGATCATGATCGAACTTTAAGATTTCACAAAAGGATTTTAGTGAACATAGGTTCTTTAGAGACAAAATCCCTATGTTTCACTTTCAATGGCATGACAATTATATTTGTATGAGTGCGATTTTGGCATGTGTCTACTGAGTACAATTTGTACTCAGCCCTGCATATATTTATAAATGTGCATGTTGAGCGATGATGAAGGAGGAGTGCTACGTTCAGGCTTTTTGTCGATCTCTTATTAGTTGACTCTTGGGGGTTCTACATGTCTTCATACATGTAGAGCTTCTAGCGATCCAAGTAACTTTCCGCTGCTAGTTTGAGATCATTATGTAATAAACCTAAGACTCGAGTTTCTTTCATGATATGTTGCATGCATTGAGCATAAGACTCAAACCCCTTTTTCTTACAAATCATGTATAATGAACTATTCGCCCAGTTAAGAGATTGTTGTTCACTTTCTTCCTTGTTCCATTACCCCATTTCTATCCCGGTTTTTCTTAAATCCCTTCCCAAGTCACGGTTTCCCCGACTTCGCTATCCATAGCGGAGTGCGGGCGTGACAATGGCGGAAAAAGAGCATCTTTTGGGACCTTCCGTATTGGAGTTCTCTGCTCATTCGACACAATTTAGATGTTATGCATATTGAAAAGAACGTGTTTGACAACATTTTCAATACTGTTATGAATGTCCAAGGCAAGACAAAAGACACGGCAAAGTCGAGGGAGGAACTCAACCTCTATTGTCACAGACCCCAGTTGATGCGTGACCAGTACTCTAATAAATATCCTAAGGCATGCTATACACTTGACAAAAAGGAGAGAAAAGTCATGTGTGAGTGGGTGAAAACCCTTAAGTTTCCTGACGGTTACGTCTCAAATATGGGTAGATGTGTAGACATGAGTAAACTTAAGATGTTTGGGATGAAGAGCCACGACTGTCACGTTTTCATGCAGCGCATACTACCCGTTGCATTTCGAGAACTACTCCCACAAGCTGTTTGGAAGTCCATAACTGAGTTGTGTCTGTTCTTTCATGATTTGACATCACGAAACATAAAGAGTGACGACATGGAGACACTTAACAATAACATCCCATTGATTTTGTGTAAGCTTGAACGAATATTTCCACCAAGCTTCTTCTACTCAATGGAACATTTGCCTATCCATCTAGCCGACGAGGCAAGAGATGGAGGACCAGTCCAATATCGATGGATGTACCCATTTGAGAGGTACTTTATCAAACTGAATCAATTGTGTTTAATGTTTCATGAATTTTAACTAAGGTTTCATGCTTTCTAAATGAATTATTTCAATACAGATATTTAAGAAAGCTGAAAAATAATGACAAGAACAAATCAAGCGTTGAGGGATCGATATGTAATGCATACTTAGTGGAGGAAGCCACTGCTTTCTGTTCCTATTATTTTGAGGATCATGTCAGTACGAAACATAGAGAGGTGCCTCGCAACTACGTTGGAGGATGTTCTACTAGTGGGGTAGAAGATCAATCAGACTTGCCTTCTGTATTCAAACTTGCCGGAACTGGTTTTGGAAAAACAACGAAAAGAGCGTTGGATCCAAGGGAATATAGAGCTGCCATCTATATGTACTCCATAATTGCGTGGAGATCGATCCATATATCAAGTAATCTTTTACAAATCATATTATACGACTATTTAATGCAATGTGTGGTTCAAAGCAACTAATATCTTCTTTTCTATGAAGGGAATACGAATCACATCTCAGACACTCAAATCCATGGATAACTGACATGGACATTGACAAGAAAATGTCTACAGAATTCCCTGAATGGTTTTGCTCCTATGTGAGTCAAATGTTCACTAACATACTTGAAATTATTTACTGTCCCACTATATAAGGGACATACAACTCCACAACTTGATAAGTATAAACTTCTGTGTGCTGTAGGTACAAAATTGTGTAACTGATCCTGTTATGTGGGACATTGCACGTGGACCTTCACCAATGATTACATCATATCATGGTTATTTGGTGAATGGTTACAAGTTTCACACGATATCACATGGAACTCACAGAGCAACTATGAGTAGTGGGGTGTGCATAAAAGCGGGTAACTATGGGGACTCGAGTCAGACGGATTTTTATGGATAATTAGTCGAAGTGTGCGAGCTCACATACCCAAGATTACACAATAAGAAGGTCATTCTCTTCAAGTGTGACTGGTTCGACACCTCTCCGGCCGGTACAAGGGTTGATACACAGTTCAATTTAGTGTCTGTAAATCATACGCGCAGACTTAGAAAATATGAACCATTTGTATTAGCCATTCAAGCTACACAGGTGTATTATTGTTCATATCCTAGTATGAACCAACAGTGTAGGGAATGGTGGGAAGCTTGTTCTATAAAGGCAAGGGCCACTATCGACGAGTCTCGAGCGGATGTGTCTACGTTGGAGTCACCGTTTTAGGAGGATGATGACGCTCATGTGGTAACTACTGTTGATGTAGATGATATTACATCAGTTGCCCGAGACGGTGAACATGTAGAAATTGAAGATGATGATGACCACGTGGACTCTGATAATGTCCTCGAAACAGAAGAAGAAGATGACGAGGATGATGAATACCAAGAGGATGAAGCATCAGATGACGAAGAAGAAGATGAAGATGAGGAGGATGACTATGAAGATGAGGATGAGGAAGATGAAAATGATAACGATGAAGAGGATTCTCCTTAACACTTTGTGTAGAAAACTTAACACATTCGAATTTCAAGTTATCAATTATAAATGCAACATGTTATAAGTTCAATATAAACATTCTACGTATACGTGATATGTCTATCATGAATCTTATTTATCTATTTATTTTCCACATAATAGATGTCTTACTCTCGGCGAGAGGATGTGGGGACCCCTCGTGGTAGGGGTTCACGACGATCTCCTCTATCCATTGGTAGGGGTAGTTCCCCGGGCTCATCCTCTGGATATGAGTCCGGGACCGGCGGTCTCAGCCACTATATTGGTGGCATACACATAGGCGGTCCGTCTTCTGGCTCCGACGGTGATGGTCAGTTGGAGCGTAGACCCACAGGAGACGTTGTTCTTTCTGTGAGTGAGCTGGGGTACGTAAATGCAACCACATCTTCAATTTTGACAATTATTTAATTAGTTAGTCAAAAATCTAACATAAATCAATATAAAATTACTTATGCAGGGGATTTTACCCGCATGCCGACCCGACAGATTACATTTGGGAACTATTTAAGATAGTTCCCAACCCGACTGGCTACAGTTGGAAGCTCACGCCTGAGGACGTGAGACAGCGATCTTGGGAGGAGTTTAAGGTTCGAAAAAATTTACTAAAACTTTCCAATTCATTCTTAATTATAAAATTATAACTACAATTTCTAACACACATTTTCAATGCTAGAAAAAATTTACTTGGGAGCCGGCACTCGATTCCAGGATTCGGGAGTTATGTATGATAAGATCCGGGAGAGATATAAGGATTATATCTGCGGGATCAAGAGGAGGAGGAATGATCCGCCACCCAGAGGTGGGAAGCCTGGGTGGTGGACGGATGATGTCTGGATGGGTTGGCTCGCTTACTGGTCTCGGGATGATGTTGTGGCCAAATCCCAGGCAGCGAGGTGCAACCGGTTGTCTGAGCCCTAGGGACCGGGTACTGGTCCTATCAAGCACAGGGGAGGGTCCAAGTCGGTCATGCAACGAGCTAAGGAAAAGGTAATAATATACTTCAAATAATAATACTAATTATGTGGTACAATTTTAATTCATATACACATGTTTCAATGACACAACTCCAATATTGTGATCTGATGCATAGGGTCGTGAGCGGGGAGTAGCTCCGATTTCGTGCATGTTCGACTCCTTTCTGGACGAGCATCGATACGCGGACGGGACATACACCGATCCGAAATCTGAGGCGATAGCGGTAAGTTTTAATTCAAATCTAATATATATATATATATGTATTAGATTTTCAATATTTATAATATGTATACTAACAATTGTTCATTTCTCGTTTACATGCAATCAGACTGAGGTGTTTCGCCGTGCTGACGAGGAGCGGGCCCAGCTACCCGAGGGGGACCACGATGCAGTCGACATCAACGAGCTGTATCTGGAGGTTCTTGGTGGCCCGGACAAGAAGAAGAGGTTGTTCGGCACGGGAGGCGCGGCGAAGGCCTTGAGAGCTTCCAGATTCGGGGGATCCTCGTCCGCATCACGCCCATCTAGAGACGAGGTTTAGGAGCTGCGGCGCCGAGTCGAGGAGCAGGATCGCGAGCGCCGTGAGTACCTGGTTGAGCAGCAGAGATTAGCTCAGCAGATGGCGCTCATGCAGTCTCAGCATGCCGAGATGATATGCTGGATGCAGTCTCAGCAGGGAGGTGCACCCTTCTTTCCCTCTTATCAGCCTCCCCCGTCTGATCCCCCTCCCCAGTTTCCTCTTGATGATGACTACGATTCGTAGATGCTACTGATACATTTACTATTATTTTATTTTTTGGTTTGTCGTGGGATGTGACTGATATAATTATTTATTTTGTTCATTATATGAAATCCGCGTTCATTTTGAATTTCATTTGATTGGTTCAATTTTAAATTATTGTTCAATGTTGGATTATGTTTGTATTGTTTGTTATGACACATTTTAGGTAATGAATAATAAAAAAACAAAATTATTTATTAAAATAAAAAAAATTACCTGGCGACGGACTGTAGTCCGTCGCCAGGTCAACGGTCAACGGAGGCTGGCGACGGACTGCAGTCCGTCGCCACTAACGACGGATTTAATCCATCGTTAGCTTTCCGGCAACGTCAACGGTCTCCGGCAGACACTGACGACGGATTTTAGTCCGTCGTTAGCTAACGACGGACTCTATTTTCCGTCGTCCGGGGGGCTAACGACGAACGAAATACAGACGGAAAATATCCGTCGCCAGTCCGTCGCTAAGTCCCCGGGACGACGGATTTTTCCGTCGCCAGAAGCTATTTTTTTTGTAGTGAACTCCTTTAAGAGTTTGTCATAGCCTTTCTCTTCATCTGGAGTAGTAGGCTCAGAAGGATCATCTGGTTTGCTCTTCGCTTTGAAGGCTACCTCTTTGTCCTTCTTCGAGCTGCTATCTACCTTTTTGGACAGATGGTCTGGTCCTCGAATTCTTTGGATGTCACACTCATGACCTTCGACATGATCAAATAGGGCTTCAGTGGACAGATCATTGAAGTCTGCTCTTAGAGGTTGCATTGCTGCATAGATCTCCCAACTTGGTGGAAGAGCTCTAAGAACTTTCATGTTCTTCTCCCTTTGAGTATATTTGTTCTTTTTGAACGCAGATATCTCAAGGAGAATTCCAGTGAATCTCATCTTCATCTGTTCTATTGTCTCGCTTGCTTTCATTTTGAATTCGTCATATTTGTTGCAGGCTAGAGACAGCTTATTCTCGATCATTACTTCAGATCCTAGGGCTAGATCTCTTAAGGCTTCCCACATCTCTTTGGCAGTATCCAAATCTTGGATTTTGGCCAGATGTATGCCTTTGACCGTGCTGGAGATGATTCCTTTGGCAAAATCATCAAGATTTGCTTCTCTCCTTTCTTCAGAGGTGTATTTTCTGGGATCCTTTAGCACAGATTCTTTGACCACTCCTGTATTAGTGATACGAGTAGTTTCTTCTGTAATTGCCAATGGTCCTTCTTCGATTACTTTCCACATCAAGCAGTGATGGGATTTAAGGCACATCTTGATTCTGAAGCTCCATTCTCTATATCCTTGGATAGAGAATTCTTCGCAAGCCCTGACAACAGATGACTCCATAGCAGATAATATGCTAGTGAATGAAAATAGGTTTTCCTAGATCTATTCAAGTAGACCACGCAGGTTTTAACCTTGTGAAACAAAACAATGGTCAGTTTGAACCACTGCTCTGATACCACTTGTTGGTCCCGAAAGAGCAAGGTTTGGTGTATGGGGGGGGGGGGGGAATACACCAAATACTAACTTTTCAGTTTTACTTGACAATTTATAAGAGAGTACAAGCTATTCTATACGAGAAATTGCTCGGTAGTGACTAAACAGATCGATATGCAGATCAATAGCTGATTTAGTCCAAACAGATTAATCTCTTAGTGACAACACTTAGTAGATAATAAGAGTGATCTTATTACTTTCTGAGTGTAGAGTGAGTGCGGAATAATGGTGGATCAGTGATTGCTCTTGTTTAGAAAACCTTAAGTATTGACCAGATTGATTAGGGAGATTGATTGAGATGCAGATGGATGGTAGTGCAGAGAGTTAGAATAATAAACAACTGAGAATTAAAGAATGCAGGAATGAAAGCACACAGTTGTTTAACGTGGTTCGGGAAATCCCTACGTCCACGATCTGGTCAAAACTAGACCAGATTATCCACTACTAGGATACTCTGCTTCTTTATACTCGTGGAGAACGAGTTACAAGTACCAATCACAAATAGAGAGATACTTATGCACGAAATAAGGGTCGTGTCCCTTTACAACAGATTACCTCTATGTTACCACTAGAAAACTACTAGCTAACAGGGTGATCTTCTTTCTCTCGACAAGACAGACTTGAATCGAGATGGTTGGTGTGATGTAGAATCACAAGATGTTGAAGGTCTAAGTCTGGAATGCAGATTGCTTGGAATAATAATAGCAGAGTAGCTTGCGTGTGTGTTCTCTACTCTTTCCAGATTTTTGTCTTCAACTATATAGGCATTGAATTTGAAATTCTAGCCGTTTGTTGATTGGCGTGAGATAGATGGTATATTGCCAATCAATGGTTTCCATCATATCTGTTCTTGCCATATAGGAAAGGTTGACTCAATCTTTGATTTATGGAAAGCAGATTGCTAATGGTCTCTTTCCTTATATATATGTTTAATCGAAGATCTTCTTTCCAATCCCTGTTGGATGGACTTTGACCTTGTCGTGGCAAGTGTATATGATGTGTAGGATGATGTCAGCTGATGGTATTGATGACTCAATCGTTCTGGTTCATCGCTGTAGGCATCGATCTGGTCATCGATCTGGTCGCTGTCTGTTACAGCAGATCGATTCTTCTTTCGCATAAAAACTTGACTTTCATCCTATTCTAAGTTGAGATTGACTTCTATAGAAATATCTCCTTTACATTTTAAGTCATCTCCTAATTTGTTCCATAACAGAAATCACCTTATCTCTAGTGATCTGTTTTTACACGAGAACAGTTTAACTTCTAAACTAGCTAAGTGTGTTTCGAAAGACCATCATTAACACTAAGACCTTAGGGTTCCCAACAACTTGTAATTTGCTAAATTAATTTGCTCTCATGCTTAACTAATATGTTGTTTGTTATGTTGCATTTAATTTCTGTACTTCATGCTTGACTTATAACCTCATTGTTGCTATGTGTAGAAGGATGAGTTGCATGGTGACGATGAAATTGATAGAGCTATATTGTGGAAGAAAGCAAGATCGACTAAAGATGGTGACATTGATGATGAGAATTTGAAGAAAGTTGTTGATAAAATTGTATGATTTCATTATCTCTTTAGATTATTATTAATTCAGTACGTACTCATTATTTATATATGCATGATGTTATTGACTCACAGGATGAATATATACGTTTTTATATATGCATGATGTTATTGATCACAGGATGAGTATATACGTGCTAAGGAGGATGGCTCTTTCACATCACAAGGTGGTCAAAATGACCTCCTGGCAATAGTTCTGGCTAAGTCTGAACAGTCTGGGCGTGTACGAGGTATTGGGCCTTATATAACGCCTAATTCATATTTCAATTCTCCGAGAGAAAGTAGACAAAAGATGTTTCAGGATCAAACACTTGAATTTCAAGAAGCCAAAAAGAAGATTGAAAGTCATGATACTCAAATGCAAGAATGCCGTTCTCTTATTCATGACATGGTAACTAGAATTGGGAATCTTGAGGCTGCATATGATACACGAGACAAATTTTCTGTGGAAAAAGGAAGTAATTCTGTGAAGCGTCCACGTGACATGAATATAAATAAAGGTGGTGATGATGATGATATCTTGATGGTTGACAGTTTAGATGTTTGGCAGGTGCTCGTTCAAATCATTAAATCATTACTACTAGTGTTGTTATTATTGTATCATATAGTGCTAATTGTATCTAATGTTCTAGGGAAAATGAGTTTCTTTGATGATTAAGTCCAACAACATGATTGTTGCACATGGTACGGTGTTTACTGCTGGTGGAGTGATTCACGGTGTGGCAATGCCCAGTGATGCATTACGTGTGTTAATTGATGAGGTATTGGAAGAAAATGCACTACTACCATTTCCAATATCAGATGAGATGTCCACTGTAGGTAGTGCATTGGCAAGCCATGTGGCATGGCCTAGAGAGTTGGTGGTGATAAGAAATGATGAGGTAATACTATTTTATATTTATTGATTCTTTTTTTTTGCAAGTGTTTGATTACTTTACTGCAATATTATACCTCTAACATGCCTGCTCTATATAACTTAGAAAATTGCAAAGAAGAATGAGAAAAAACCTGTGAAGGAAAAGATGGTTAAATGTCATTCATCGTTGCCCATCACAATGAAAGCGTTGTGTTTCATTCTTGAGCCTATGTTTAAGCTTGGACAAGTGCAGCAAGTTCACCTCGATCCTGAGGTTTTTGGTTATGATGTTGCTGTTTGGATTGTGGAGGAGGATTTCATTCCCTTTTGTGAATTGGAACCGATTACAGGAAATTGCATTTTAATCTACATCTGGTATGAAGATTGTTTAGCTCTATTCATTTTAATTTCTTGGACTGAATTAATATTACTTTGGTAATCATCATTCTTTGTGCGCTGTGTAGGCACTTATACACAATCTTGAAGAAAGAGGACAAGACCAAGAAATTTCTATTTGTGAGTCCATTTGGGATATCATATGTGCCTAAACTCTCCCGTGAAGATAGAGCTCGGAAGCTGGCAGATCGATTACTGGATGCGATGGAAAATCAGCTTGTGTTGGTGCCATGCAACGTGGGGTAAGCATTAAATGCTGTGTTATATTACGCCTTCTTGCTTAAGACTTGATATTTATTTAGATATGCATTTTTATGCTTACTATCATTCAACATTTGTCGTAGTGAGCATTGGATTCTAACAATTATTGAACCATACAAAGATTGTGTCTATTTGATGGACCCTCTTACGCATCGGAATCGTGATGCCACTTGGAAATCTGTAGTCGAGACGTACGTTTTAATATTTTTTGAGAGTTATTTCTTTTCCCCTTTATAGAAAATCTTTATGCTAATAATATTCACTGCGTATTTGCTTTGAAGCACATTGACCATTTTCAATGCAAATAAGGGAAGAAAGAGATTCAAAAAGGCACCAAAATGGGAAGTTGTCAAGATCAGTGAGTTATTATTTATATATCTATGTTACACTATTTTGTATACAAACTCTTCTCTTTATTGTTTAAATGTAGGGTCCTACTCAACCCGATTCGAAGCAATGTGGGTTTTATGTGATGCGGTACATGAAAGACATAGTAAACGGAGTTGATAATGATAGCTTCAAAGATACTATGACCACATTGGTAACATACTTTAATACAAAATCTTTTCTTTATCTTCCCCTCTGCATGTAATTAGGCACACCATTGATAATCTAGATGCATTCTCATTTCTCATTTCTCACATGATTCTAGATAGACTGATGGCTATATATAAGCAGATTTCTGGATTGAATGTTCTTGAAGCTCCAGCCTTATATGTTTTTGAATTGTACTAACTACCTTGCCATTTCCTAAGGCATGACTGATGGTTACTTAAGACATTAGGGAGTTTATTTGAGAGTTTGCTGAGTTCCATCTCATTCATAGAATATGATTGCTGCTATCCATTTATGGATTATAACTACAGTGTATATTGATATATGTTTCATGGATTCTTCATAACCACTTCTGAGTACCTATGTGGCCTAACAACCCCCCCTTTTTTTTGAGCATGTTCATACATTATGATATTTGTGTTAATTATATCTCTTAAGTTCAGTCTACAACAATGATATTAGATTTGAACTTGTGTTATGGGTTTTGGGATAATTTGAACTGAACTTTAAGAGGACTATAATCTAAGCTTAGGGTTAACTCTTGTTTCTGAGCTTGAATTTATTGTATACATCTGGGCTTGAATTCTGTGTACTAATTAATTATTCTTAGAATTCCAGCCATTTTATTGTAAATACTTATAATTACGTATATTCAATGATTTTTTGAAGTGCCGTCAAAGTGAATATTCTCAATGTAAGCTTGACGAGGTTCGGGAGGATTGGGCGACCATTGTCATCAATGAGATTAGTAAAATAACTCATTCAATTTTATTTCTAAGTACTTTTCACAAGAGTAACTAAAAAAAAATCTCATTGTACCTCGATTTTCTTGTAGATTGACATGTGACGTGTCATATTGGTTTGATCGATGAAGAAGATTGATGATTTTGGGCATGGTGTGCATCAAACTTCTCTATTTGGCATTATTTTGGGGTGTATTAGTTTAATTAAGCTACATTAGTGAAGGTGCATGGATTGAAATATTTACCCAAACATTTTAATATTGTCATTTTTATTTTAACGAAGTGGAATATTGGACACTTAATGCATATAAATATTTTTATTGCGTGTATGAATTCTCTATTTGGCATTATTTTATTTAGTAAAATATATTGATGAAACCAAAAATATTAAATACAGGTTAATTAATGAAAAATTACGAAAATGGTTAAATTTATCAGATTATAGATGACATTCTGAAAAAGTCATGTATTGCACCAAAACGTGTCAACTTCTCGTTTATAGATGACATTTTTTTTATGTAGATGACATTAAATTACTGTCATCTTTTGAATTATAGATGACATTCTAAAAAAGTCATTTATTTCACCTAAATGTGTCAACTTCTCGCTTATAAATGACATTTTTTTAATATAGATGACATTAAATTACTGTCATCTTTTGAATTATAGATGACATTCTAAAAAAGTCATGAATTTCACCTAAATGTGTCAACTTTTCGCTTATAAATGACATTTTTTTTAATATAGATGACATTAAATTACTGTCATCTTGTGATTTATAGATGACATTCTAAAAAAGTCATGAATTTCACCTAAATGTGTCAACTTCTCGCTTATAAATGACATTTTTTTTAAATATAGATGACATTATATTAGTGTCATCGTTTAATAAAATAATGTCATCTATGAGCGCATACATGACATTAATTTAATGTCATCTATGAGCGAGGAATAGATGAGCCTACCATATTTGACATTCTTTTACCCTCATACATGACATTAATTTAATGTCATGTATGAGCATTTTTCTAGTAGTGATTGCAGCATATATCTCCCAGCTAGGTGGAAGTGCTCTGAGAACATTCATGTTTTTCTCTCTTTGAGTATATTTGTTTTTATTGAACGCTGATATCTCAAGTAAGATTCCAGTGAATCTCATTTTCATTTGCTCAATGGTTTCGCCTGATTTCATCTTGAATTCATCATATTTGTTGCAGGCAAGTGACAGCTTGTTCTCAATCATGACTTCTGATCCTAGACACAGGTCTCTTAAGGCTTCCCACATCTCTTTGGCAGTATCCAGATCTTGGATTTTGGCCAGATGTAAGCCTTTGACTGTGCTGGATATGATCCATTTAGCAAAGTCATCTCCGAAGTGTATTTTCTTAGATCTTTAGGAACTATCTGTGTAGTTACTCCAGTTGAAGTGGTTACCGTCTTTTCTTCAGTGATCTCTAGTGGACCTTCTTCTATTACTTTCCACATCAGATAGTGATGAGCTTTGAGTGTTGTTTTGATTCTGAAACTCCATTCTCGATATCCTTGGATAGAGAATTCTTCACACGCCCTAACAACAGAAGATTCCATAGCAAATAGTATGCACGTGAATGAAAGTAGGTTTTCCTAGATCTATTCAAGTTGACCACGCAGGTATTAACCCTGTGCAACAGAAACAAGGGTCTTATGAACCACCGCTCTGATACCACTTGTTGGTCCCGAAAGAGCAAGGTTTGGTGTATGGGGGGGAATACATCAAATACAAACTTTTCAGTTTACTTGGTTGATTATTAGAGAGTTCAAGCTATTCTTAAACAAGAAATTGCTTGGCAGATGACTGACCAGATCGATAGACAGATTGATAGCAGGTCAATCCAAACAGATTGCTCTCCAGTGAAATATTTAGACGATAATAAGAGTGATCTTATTACTTTCTAAGTATTGAGTGTGTGTGCGGAAATATGGTCGATTTAGTGGGTGCTCTTATATAGAAAACCTTAATGATTAACCAGATTGTTAAACCAGATTGATTGAGATGCAGTCTATATGGAAGTGTAGTGTAATATCCCGCTAATTTCTAAATTATACTTTTAAGTGTTCTAACTATTAAGGGTTCTAGGTATGATGAAATAAGAATTTTAGGAAAAACCTAGAGTCTGTTAGGACCTACCATGTTAATTTGGCAGACCGGCAAAGCTTTTTAAAAGGTTTATTTAAAAAATGAGTTTTCATGCAAAAGTCGAAAGTATATACATATTATAGTCCTTGCGTAGAGTTTTTCAAAAGAAAATTTTTGGCACTAGGTTTACCCGAAAAGGAGTTCGTATGCAACCGCTACGAATTTTTAAAGTTTAAGCACGTCGTTAAAAAAATTAGTTTTTCCATGCACGAACGAAACTATATCAATATTATAGTCATTGTGTAGAGTATGAAGAAAGGGAGATGTTGACATTAGGTTTGCCCGAAAAGGAAGTCGTGTGCAGAAGTTACGACGTTTTAAAATTAAAGCATTAATAATAATATAATAATAATATAATAAAATATAATATATTAAAAATAATAATAAAAATTTATATTTTTACCTATAAATAGTGGAGGAGTTCGTGTGACTTCCTCCCCATTTCAGAAACAGCATTCCTCTGCACGGGGGGGGGGGGGGGGGGGGGGGGGGGGGGGGGGGGGGGGGGGGGG